>CAXITT010000089.1:836929-851174 GCA_964033795.1 Lymnaea stagnalis | reverse complement strand
AAACTAACACACTCCTTTCCGAAACTAACACACTCCTTTCCGAAACTAACACACTCCTTTCCGAAACTAACACACTCCTTTCCGAAACTAACACACTCCTTTCCGAAACTAACACACTCCTTTCCGAAAGAAACTAACACACTCCTTTCCGAAAGAAACTAACACACTCCTTTTCAAAACTTACACACCCCCCCCCACTCAATACCCTAAAACAACCTTTCAATACCCTACGTGCCCATTATCACCCCCCCCCCAACCTCTGTCAGTGGTCGTCCCTTCACACACCCTTCTACACAACATGCTTCCGTTCATTGTAAATTGACTTATTTTAACCCAAGAATCAATTAAAACTGGTGCACTGATATTCCCTATCCGCTTCAATTACCATCAGTTTGCCTCAGAACGCGTCTCCACGGCAACGGGTATATCAAATCGCTCGTACAATTATCTGTAATTATAATCTCGAGATGTCTGATAATCGACTCCGCAAATCGGGGCCAGAAAGGAAATAACAATAATCGAATCTTAGGAAGCTACATACTGATAGCGAATTCAACATCGCTGTTGTTTTGGGTTTTTTAAACTGACGAAAGCTTGGATTAGTAGATGGATTAGTTGATAGATTAGTGTGTGGATAAGTCGAGTGATTAGTTGATAGATTAGTGTGTGGATAAGTCGATTGATTAGTTGATAGGTTAGTGGATGGATTAGTGAATGCATAAGTGGATGGAAAAGTGGATGGAATAGTGGATGGATTAGTTGATGGCTTAGTGGATGGATTAGTTGATGGATTGGTGGATGTTGTAGTTGATGATTTAGTGGATGGATTTGTATATGGATTAGCGGGTCAGGAATAAACTAACAATGGAGAGTTTCTAATGTACACTGACAGGTTTGGACCTGTCTGAGCTTAAGATTGTTGTTTGTTGTGCAAACTGTTTGGTCTCTAGCGGATTTTCTCAACCTATGTTCCTTATGATGGATTGGTGGATGTTGTAGTTGATGATTTAGTGGATGGATTTGTATATGGATTAGCGGGTCAGGAATAAACTAACAATGGACAGTTTCTAATGTACACTGACAGGTTTGGACCTGTCTGAGCTTAAGATTGTTGTTTGTTGTGCAAACTGTTTGGTCTCTAGCGGATTTTCTCAACCTATGTTCCTTAAAGGGTGGGGGGTGGGGGGGGGGCGTCTATGGAACAAAAAGTATTGAGAACCTCTAATCTTCATTGTAATGTATGTACTCAGATTGACGGGATTGGGTCTGGTAGAGTGTCCATAATTTTGGACTTCCATTTCTCTCATTCTAACCACATTGAAGGGTACGTGATATTGCCATGGTAATAGTTTGAGCAATAGTGGTCGAAAACCAGTGCTGCATCTTAGAAAGGTTGTACAACTATATGAATGGTCGGACGTTAACCGTGTAATTCAGTCATGTTGATTTATTTAATTGTATCAATTGTCACTTGATGAATTTATAAAAAATCGCTTGTTAAACTTGGGTTTAAATGCTTGTGTCATAATGTAGACTTCGCGTTAACACTAGACACAATACTTCGGTACTTTCAGATTATATGTTTGGGATTTACTAAAGACGCGTGTGTCCGATTGATTGGAGACTCTAAGACAATGGTTCTCAACCTGTGGGTTTCGACCCCCGGGAGGGGGGTGGGGGTGTCGAACGACCTTTAAACAGGTGTCGAGTAAGACCATCGTGAAACAAAAATGTATGACGTAGCAACGAAAATAATTTTATCGTTGGGGGTCACCCCCAACATTAGGGACTGTATGAAAGGGTTGCGGCATTAGGGAGGTTGAGAACCACTGCTCTAAGATATCCTTTTAGAGAAGGCTGCTGTGGAATTTACCTCGAGTCGAAGTCAATGGTTCTGGCCTTGAACCTTGAACCCGTGGGGTGACCACTACGAGACCTTTCATCTCCCGGAATCAATTTCAGTAGCCTCAAACCCAAAGACTCCGAGCTCGCCATGAAGTAAATGCGAACTCTTTATCTGAATAGTTCAGCTCGATGCGTATTGATTCCAAATGTTACAGCCTCGGGAGTTTTAAGACGGGCCGTTTACCTGTTGCCCCATCTGATCAATGCTTTAAAGTGCCGTACTTCCTTGCCCCCCAGATTCATACTCGCTTGGATGGGGTCAGGGGGTAGGGGGGCGGACACTTTGTGTTAATTAATCTCGGTTAAGTCCCGGTGAGAGCGGTGGAGCACCCAGGGATAATTAATTTTAATGGACATCATACGTGAAGAAAGGGAACAGGTTCGAAGTTAATGACGTGAAAATCATTTAGCACTTGTGGCGGCTGCCTGCGATGTGTAAGTGGGGGTGGCGTAGGTGGATACTGAAATTTGTAGGTCTTTTTTTCATATTGAAATTTGTAGGTCATTTTTGGATTTTTCGATATGGAAAGCTGTGGATCTTTTTATGCTGAAATTAGTAGGTCATTATGAGATACTGAAATTTGTACGTCTTTTGTAAGCTTAAATTTGTAGGTCATTATGCGATACTGAAATTTGTGGATATTGAAATTTTGATTTCAATAGTGGATCCTGAAACGTTTACGTCATTTTAGGATGCTGACATGTGTAGGTCTTTTTTTGGATACTGAAAATTGTAGTTCCTTGGTGGGTACTGAAAATTTGAATACAGTAGTGGAACCTGCAATGTGTAGATCACTTGTGGATACTGAAATATGTAGTTATTATGGATACTGACATTTGTTGGTCTGTAGTGGATTCTTAAATGTGGAGGTCATTGTTGGATGGTCTGATTCGGGGGAATCATCTCATTTCAGGCTCTTTTAACGTTAAAATACAGATTTTTTTTTTTAATGGCACATTCATTTAACCAATATCTTCATCATCATTAGTGGCAACACAGCCCATGTAGGGCCCTGACCTGTTTCACAGCATCCTTTCACTCGGATCGATCCATGGCTTTCTGACTCCGTGTGGAAGCCCCAAGCTGGTGTAAGTCCTGTAAGACATCGTCGATCCATCTCAGTCTTGGACGACCGGTGAGCATGTAGCTCATGTAGCCAAAGACCTTCATCGGCACCTTCAACATGTTATGTTGTCACAGGTGGACTGACACAACACATGTTACGTTGTCACAGGTGGACTGACGTGACACATGTTATGCTGCCACAGCGGTCGTTCGAAAATTAATGTGAATGTTGTGAATGTGTAATGTATAAGATAACTATAAATTCATTCTCAACTGTGCCTCTGTGCTACTAGTTTGTGTCCATACTTGTTTTTATTTTTTTTCCCTGTATACAATGGCTAGATATATATATATATATATATATATATATATATATATATATATAATAAATAAAAAAAAAAAAATATATATATATATATATATATATATATATATATATATATATATATATATATATATATATATAATATTTTAAAGTAATTCACCTCACTGCACTGCCTCCTCATCCCCCTGCCCCCAACTCCATTCACCATCTCAATTCACTTCTTCCTGGTGACATGACATTAACTACACCACCATCCAGGGCGAAAGGGACAATTAAACACGCGGCACATTGCGAAATGGTTACTGAAAATAAAATCATCTGGACATCACTGCATTGATTTTTTTTTTATGTGGTTGAAAAAAAAAGGGGGGGGGGTGGGCGGCGTAACAATAGAAGAACCGCTTAGAAATAAGATGATGCCTCTCTTATGTTTTATCTCTCTCCAAGAGACCATGCCGCTCATTCACTCGCTCACTCCTTCACTCGGTCGTTGGCTCACCGGCGCTGAGGGAGACAGCTCCAGAAATCCGCCTCTCACACAAAAATCGATGCTCTCTCTAGAGCAGCGGTTCTCAACCTGTGGGTCGCGACCCGGGGGTCGCGGGACCCTTTCCTAGGGGTCGCCTAAGACCATCTGAAAACATATATCCTTACAGCTATGAAGTAGCAACGAAATTAATTGTGTGGCTGGGGGGTCACCACGACGAGGGAAACTGTATTAAGGGGTCGCGGCACTATAAAGGTTGAGAACCACTGCTCTAGAGGAAGTTCCTGTTTCCTTTGTTGGGTTCTTGTTGTTGTTGTTGTTTTTGTTGTTGTTGTTGTTGTTGTTGTTGTTGTTGTTAGTTTTTGTTGCTGTTGGTGGGAGGGGGGGGGGAATTCTCCTTCTTTTTAATTCCCTTTTTTGAAACCATCGTTTTCCAACCCAGCATAATGGTGAACATGATGAATTAATAAATATCTGAGATGGGGGTCATTGTTGCGATTAGCGGTCAGGAACAATTGAAATCCCCCAAAGGGACGTTAATGTTACTGCATGTCACCTGTGATGGGAAGCAATCGGAAAGGAGGGCGTGGGCTGGGGAGGCGGGGGGGGGGAGGTGAGTGTAGGACAGACAGGTTACGGGAACATTAACTACACTAAACATGCACCTCTAAAATATGACCTGATAAAGTTTCCAGACTTAAAGAAGGGAGGAGAGGGGTGGCGGTGGCAGGTGGAGGGTGTGGGGGCGCCAATGCCCGAAGAATTAGTCCTACTTCATTCCTTCGATACCAATTAGAAGTGTACTCTATTGTGTGGCGTCCATGCTAGATGTGTGGATCCGGTAGATACATAATTCAGTTTCTGTAAGCGTGTGCCTGGTCAACCAATCGGATCGTTTCATATTTGCATATCGTTTGCACCACCACTCAGACCGAGTCTTAGCTCAAGCGTAAACTTTTTGGTCGTATTTTTTGGTCTTGTATTTGTTGTTACATTTCATGGTGACAACGGAACGCTAAACTATGAGGCAATTATTTTTTTTAAGACCGCTGAAACGATATATATAAATATCTATACAGTCAAACTCCCTTATCTCGACCTCCGTTAACTCGACAACGCTGCTATTTTGACGTTATTGGCGCGGAACCGCCGAATTCTCTCTTGGTCTTAACATTTCCTCCTCGGTTATGTCGATTCTTTTATGTCGCTGAACCCTAATATCTCGAGCGCAAAAGGGGGCCATATTTGCCACTTCACCTCGGTTATCTCGATCCCCATGACCAATCGCCGGCTTTTGAACCCCACAAGAAGAAATAGCAAACAACAAATAAACACGTTTTGCATAATTAAAGTAATTATTTACTTCTTGAAATCCAGGACTTGCATTTTAGAATGAACCCATAAGTAATTTAAATATATATATTTTTTTTTTAATTTGAATTGTAACGTACTGGTAGAGTCCATATTATAAATGATCATAATTTTCCGAGTGCAAAACGTTGTCATGGGCAGCCAGTCATGGTCACTTGCATAATGGCTATGCATGGCACTACGTCAGAGTTTCATTCATAAGAGTGTGCCGTGTGCAAAAACTATTGAACCATTGGTCAGGGAAAGCTTTAATGAAATAGTCATGTGCCGAAGTTGAAAATTCAAAATAGGTAGTCCTTGAATAGTATTTTAGTAATAAGGGGAAGCGCTTCCTTGTATAAACTTTATAGCCATATTATATATTATATATATATATATATACAATATATAACATATATATCTATCATCTAAATTCAAAGTTTAAATTGTTAAAGGCAGGGAGCCCCATGGATTGGACAGAAAGAAATCATGTGTGGTGTCAAGTCAAGATCTGACGACTACGATTGCTTCATGGCTTCTGATGTCTCCTGAAAGTGTTGACCAACGGCCTTGTAGTGGCGCGATGGTTGTTAATTTGTGGGGGGGGGGGGATGATTTGGAGGCTTTACGGTAGATTGGCCTTTGAGGTCAAGGTTGATACAAATGATCACTGTGGTTTATGAAGTCTCTAAATGACAACTTGCTAGTACTCGAACAGTGGACGAGATATGGGGAATCTACAGCTCTCACGCCTAGTTAAACAAAAATAGTTATGAAGTTTTAAAAAATAGACATCAACAAACAAAAATGTATGAATTTTAAAAAAGGCATAAAAAAACATAGATATGAATTTAAAAGATAGAAGTGCATTTAAAAATATAGACATCAACAAAAATAGATATGAATTTTTTTAAATAGTCATAAAGGAGAAACAATTGTTATGAATAGAAAATAGATATGAATAAAAGAAAAGACCTGGACAAAAAAAAGATATGAAAAAAAAAATTGACTTTAAAATTCTTCTTCGTCAAAATGAACTTGACATTTACAGAACGTTAAGAAATAGTCAAGACTTTAGTTTAAAAATGCGTAGTTAATATTAACTTTGGCCGACTATTGGATCTTGACTGTACTGTGCATCTCACCTAGGCCAACGATTAAATCTTTACTGTACTGTGCATCTCACTTGGGTCAACTATTGAATCTTGACTGTACTGTGCATCTCACCTAGGCCAACGATTAAATCTTTACTGTACTGTGCATCTCACTTGGGCCAACTATTGGATCTTTACTGCACTGTGCATCGCACTTGGGCCAACTATTGGATCTTTACTGTACTGTGCATCTCACTTGGGCCAACTATTGGATCTTTACTGTACTGTGCATCTCACTTGGGCCAACTAATGGATCTTTACTGTACTGTGCATCTCACTTGGGCCAACTATTGCATCTATACTGTACTGTGCATCTCACTTGGGCCAACTATTGGATCTTTACTTTACTGTGCATCTCACTTAGGCCAACTATTGGATCTTTACTTTACTGTGCATATCACTTGGACCGACTATTGCATCTATACTGTACTGTGCATCGCACTTGGGCCAACTATTGGATCTTTACTGTATTGTGCATCTCACTTCGGCCAACTATTGGATCTTTACTGTACTGTGCATCTAACTTGGGCCAATTAATGGATCTTTACTGTACTGTGCATCTCACTTGGGCCAACTATTGGATCTAAACTGTACTGTGCATCTCACTTGGGCCAACTATTGGATCTTTACTTTACTATGCATCTCACTTAGGCCAACTATTGGATCTTTACTTTACTGTGCATCTCACTTGGGCCAACTATTGGATCTTTACTTTACTGTGCATCTCACTTGGGCCAACTATTGGATTTATACTGTACCGTGCATCTCACTTTGGCCAACTATTGGATCTATACTGTACTGTACATCTCACTTGGGCCAACGATTAAATCAATACTGTACTGTGCATCTCACTTGGGCCAACTATTGGATCTTGACTGTACTGTGCATCTCACCTAGGGCAACGATTAAATCTTTACTGTACTGTGCATCTCACTTGGGCCAACTATTGGATCTTTACTGGACTGTGCATATAACTTGGGCCGACTATTGGATCTATACTGTACTGTGCATCGCACTTGGGCCAACTATTGGATCTATACTGTACTGTGCATCTCACTTGAGCCAACTATTGGATCTTTACTTTATTGTGCATCTCACTTGGGCCAACTATTGGATCTTTACTGGACTGTGCATCTCACTTGGGCCAACTATTGGATCTTTACTGTACTGTGCATCTCACTTGGGCCAACGATTAAATCAATACTGTACTGTGTATCTCACTTGGGCCAACTATTGGATCTATACTGTACTGTGCATCTCACTTGGGCCAACTATTGGATCTATACTGTACTGTGTATCTCACTTGGGCCAACTATTGGATCTATACTGTACTGTGCATCTCACTTGGGCCAACTATTGGATCTATACTGTACTGTGCATCTCACTTGGGCCAACTATTGGATCTATACTGTACTGTGCATCTCACTTGGGCCAACTATTGGATCTATACTGTACTGTGCATCTCACTTGGGCCAACTATTGGATCTATACTGTACTGTGCATCTCACTTGGGCCAACTATTGGATCTATACTGTACTGTGCATCTCACTTGGGCCAACTATTGGATCTATACTGTACTGTGCATCTCACTTGGGCCAACTATTGGATCTATACTGTACTGTGCATCTCACTTGGGCCAACTATTGGATCTATACTGTACTGTGCATCTCACTTGGGCCAACTATTGGATCTATACTGTACTGTGCATCTCACTTGGGCCAACTATTGGATCTATACTGTACTGTGCATCTCACTTGGGCCAACTATTGGATCTATACTGTACTGTGCATCTCACTTGGGCCAACTATTGGATCTATACTGTACTGTGCATCTCACTTGGGCCAACTATTGGATCTATACTGTACTGTGCATCTCACTTGGGCCAACTATTGGATCTATACTGTACTGTGCATCTCACTTGGGCCAACTATTGGATCTATACTGTACTGTGCATCTCACTTGGGCCAACTATTGGATCTATACTGTACTGTGCATCTCACTTGGGCCAACTATTGGATCTATACTGTACTGTGCATCTCACTTGGGCCAACTATTGGATCTATACTGTACTGTGCATCTCACTTGAGCCAACTATTGGATCTTTACTTTATTGTGCATCTCACTTGGGCCAACTATTGGATCTTTACTGGACTGTGCATCTCACTTGGGCGAACTATTGGATCTTTACTATACTGTGCATCTCACTTGGGCCAACGATTAAATCAATACTGTACTGTGTATCTTACTTGGGCCAACTATTGGATCTATACTGTACTGTGCATCTCACTTGGGCCAACTATTGGATCTCTACTGTACTGTGCATCTCACTTGGGCCAACTATTGGATCTATACTGTACTGTGCATCTCACTTGAGCCGACGATTAAATCAATACTGTACTGTGCATCTCACTTGGGCCAACTATTGGATCTTGACTGTACTGTGCATCTCACCTAGGCCAACGATTAAATCTTTACTGTACTGTACATCTAAATTTGGCCAAGTATTGGGTCTTTACTGCACTGTGCATCGCGCTTGGGCCAACTATTGGATCTTTACTTTACTGTGCATCTCACTTGGGCCAACTATTTGATCTTTACTGTACTGTGCATCTCACTTGGGCCAACTATTGGATCTTAAGTGTACTGTACATCTCACTTGGGCCAACTATTGGATCTATACTGTACTGTGCATCTCACTTGGGCTAACTATTGGATCTTTACTTTACTGTGCATCTCAATTTGTTCAACTATTGGATCTTTACTTTACTGTGCATATCACTTGGGCCGACTATTGGATCTATACTGTACTGTGCATCTCACTTGGGCCAACTATTGGATCTTTACTGTACTGTGCATCTCACTTGGGCCAACTATTGGATCTTTACTTTACTGTGCATCGCACATGGGCCAATTTTTGGATCTTTACTGGACTTTGCATCTCACTTGGGCGAACTATTGGATCTTTACTGTACTGTGCATCTCACTTGGGCCAACTATTGGATCTTTACTTTACTGTGCATCTCACTTGGGCCAACTATTGGATCTTTACTGGACTGTGCATCTCACTTTGGTGAACTATTGGATCTTGACTGTACTGTGCATCTCACTTGGGCCAACGATTAAATCAATAATGTACTGTGTATCTCACTTGGGCCAACTATTGGATCTATACTGTACTGTGCATCTCACTTGGGCCAACTATTGGATCTATACTGTACTGTGCATCTCACTTGGGCCAACGATTAAATCAATACTGTACTGTGCATCTCACTTGGGACAACTATTGGATCTTGACTGTACTGTGCATCTCACCTAGGCCAACAATTAAATCTTTACTGTACTGTGCATCTCAATTGGGCCAACTATTGGGTCTTTACTTCACTGTGCATCACACTTGGGCCAACTATTGGATCTTTACTTTACTGTGCATCTCACTTAGGCCAACTATTGGATCTTTACTTTACTGTGCATATCACTTGGACCGACTATTGCATCTATACTGTACTGTGCTTCGCACTTGGGCCAACTATTGGATCTTTACTGTATTGTGCATCTCACTTGGGCCAACTATTGGATCTATACTGTACTGTGCATCTCACTTGAGCCAACTATTGGATCTTTACTTTATTGTGCATCTCACTTGGGCCAACTATTGGATCTTTACTGGACTGTGCATCTCACTTGGGCCAACTATTGCATCTTTACTGAACTGTGCATCTCACTTGGGCCAACGATTAAATCAATACTGTACTGTGTATCTCACTTGGGCCAACGATTAAATCAATACTGTACTGTGTATCTCACTTGGGCCAACTATTGGATCTATACTGTACTGTGCATCTCACTTGGGCCAACGATTAAATCAATACTGTACTGTGTATCTCACTTGGGCCAACTATTGGATCTATACTGTACTGTGCATCTCACTTGGGCCAACTATTGGATCTATACTGTACTGTGCATCTCACCTAGGCCAACGAATAAATCTTTACTGTACTGTGCATCTCACTTGGGCCAACTATTTGATCTATACTGTACTATGCATCTCACTTGGGCCAACTATTGGATCTATACTGTACTGTGCATCTCACTTGGGCCAACTATTGGATCTATACTGTACTGTGCATCTCACTTGGGCCAACTATTGGATCTATACCATATTGTGCGTCTCACTTGAGCCAACTATTGGATCTTTACTGTACAATCAATGCCATTTGTGTCCGGACAGACTAAACGCCATCTGCAGTGCAACAAGTCTACAGAATTACAACTTGACTGCTATGATCTAAGAATTCATACATAAATAATTTCATTCCACCCCCTACCCCCCTCAACTCTAGGGTTCTGGGCCCACGTCCCCAACCTCTGACAATAAATTGACAGACAGGCAACGTCTTTAACTTATTTATGATGCCCCTGTCAAATACTGGAAAGCTTGAAGCGATTAAACTATAAATGTGGACTGATGAGTACCAGATCGATCCTTGATGTACGACTCCGAGAGTGCAGACCTGATCAAAACGTGTAGCCGTGTTCAGTCGATCCATCGCGGCCGGTAGTATCGATCTATTATCGATCCGTGTACCGGTATCGATCGCCTGCTCTAATTGCCTAGCACGATGTCGATGCTGATCTTTTTGTTTGTTTATTTCTGTTTTATTGTGTGTGTGTGTGTGTGTGTGTGTGTGTGTGTGTGTGTGTGTGTGTGTGTGTGTGTGTGTGTGTGTGTGTGTGTGTGTGTGTGGTACATTTAAACGATTATTCGTACATCTTGTTTGTATCGATTCTGTTTCATTTTGATATTTTAGATATTTCAATCGATTTTCTTTTGTCTAGGTTTAAGGAGGGTGGTGGGGGAGGGGAGGAGGGGGAGGGGAGGAGGGGGAGGGGTGGAGGGGGGCTGGCTTTTATTTAATTTGCTTAATCGAACACAGCTGTTTTAATAGGAACATTCGAGTATTGGGAAATGAGAGATTCTGTTTTGATATTGTGCCTAGTCGATAATTTGATTTTTTGTTGTTTTTTTTGTTGTTTTTTTTTGTTGTTTTTTTCTTTTGTTATGATCACTGGACTTGGTAGCGCTTACTTTGGGTCGGCGCATGCACCACACTCACTTAAAACCTCTATCTTTAGCTCCCACATTAGCTCGTCCCCCCTCTTCCCCGTTTACCTCCCTCCTTATCTTCATCCTCTACTTCCCTATTCACCACCCTGTTACTTTGCTCCCAACTTCCCTCCGCACTTACTTCCCCACTTTCGTTCCTCATTTCCTCCCCCAAGTACCTTCCTTCTATCCTGTTACCTCCACCCTTCTCTCCCCACTCCACACCAAATATTCCTCCCCATTCACTCCCCACAAACCTCCCTCCGCTTTCCCTCACCCATTCCCTCTCCATTCCCTTACCCCATTCCCGCCCGTTTCCACCACCTATCTCCTTCGCCATTTCCTCCCCTCCTCCCACGTCTCTTCTCTCCCCCACTTCACCCCCACACGCCCATTCCTATCCATCTCCCTGTACAATCCTCCCAACCCCATGTTTTCACTTCGCCTTTTCATTCTATATTGTACTCTTGCACATATTAAACAGAAGGAAGACCGCAGTTCATGTATTATGTATGTGCCTTCAGACACAGTGATATCTTCTATGTGACAATAGGATCTAGTTACAGGCCCAGATGATGATATTTGCATGAGTTCTGAACTTTTACAATTACAGCTCTTTATTTATCTAGTTTATTCACCCCCCCCCCTCTCTTTTTTTGTGTATGCCCCCTCCAACCCCCCCCCTGCTTTGTATTTTTTCTTTCCAAACTCCTATCTCTTTTTCACTCTCACTGTCGCACATACTCTCTCTCCCTCACTCTCTTTCAATCTCTCTCACACATGTACTCTGCCACTCCCTCCTACTCTCTCACCTCACTCTCCCTCATACTCTTTCTCTCACTAACTCTCTCTCTCTCTCTCTTACTTTCTCACTCTCTCTCTCTCTCTCTCTCTTGCTCTCATTTTACACTCTGCATCTTGTACATTACCGTAATACTTCTGTTTGCGGTGGTGTTAACTTCTCTCAATCACGCAGCAATCATTTTCAATATAGGCCACCAGCGTCAATTATGGCAGTTTGAAAATAAAAGTACATTCCTTTTCTCACTCTTTCACTTTCTCACTGTCTCATTTTCTCACTCACTCACTTTCTCACTCTCTCACTTTCTCACTCTCTCACTTTCTCACTCTCTCACTTTCTCACTCTCTCACTTTCTCACTCTCTCACTTTCTCACTCTCTCACTTTCTCACTCTCTCACTTTCTCACTCTCTCACTTTCTCACTCTCTCACTTTCTCACTCTCTCACTTTCTCACTCTCTCACTTTCTCACTCTCTCACTTTCTCACTCTCTCACTTTCTCACTCTCTCACTTTCTCACTCTCTCACTTTCTCACTCTCTCACTTTCTCACTCTCTCACTTTCTCACTCTCTCACTTTCTCACTCTCTCACTTTCTCACTCTCTCACTTTCTCACTCTCTCACTTTCTCACTCTCTCACTTTCTCACTCTCTCACTTTCTCACTCTCTCACTTTCTCACTCTCTCACTTTCTCACTCTCTCACTTTCTCACTCTCTCACTTTCTCACTCTCTCACTTTCTCACTCTCTCACTTTCTCACTCTCTCACTTTCTCACTCTCTCACTTTCTCACTCTCTCACTTTCTCACTCTCTCACTTTCTCACTCTCTCACTTTCTCACTCTCTCACTTTCTCACTCTCTCACTTTCTCACTCTCTCACTTTCTCACTCTCTCACTTTCTCACTCTCTCACTTTCTCACTCTCTCACTTTCTCACTCTCTCACTTTCTCACTCTCTCACTTTCTCACTCTCTCACTTTCTCACTCTCTCACTTTCTCACTCTCTCACTTTCTCACTCTCTCACTTTCTCACTCTCTCACTTTCTCACTCTCTCACTTTCTCACTCTCTCACTTTCTCACTCTCTCACTTTCTCACTCTCTCACTTTCTCACTCTCTCACTTTCTCACTCTCTCACTTTCTCACTCTCTCACTTTCTCACTCTCTCACTTTCTCACTCTCTCACTTTCTCACTCTCTCACTTTCTCACTCTCTCACTTTCTCACTCTCTCACTTTCTCACTCTCTCACTTTCTCACTCTCTCACTTTCTCACTCTCTCACTTTCTCACTCTCTCACTTTCTCACTCTCTCACTTTCTCACTCTCTCACTTTCTCACTCTCTCACTTTCTCACTCTCTCACTTTCTCACTCTCTCACTTTCTCACTCTCTCACTTTCTCACTCTCTCACTTTCTCACTCTCTCACTTTCTCACTCTCTCACTTTCTCACTCTCTCACTTTCTCACTCTCTCACTTTCTCACTCTCTCACTTTCTCACTCTCTCACTTTCTCACTCTCTCACTTTCTCACTCTCTCACTTTCTCACTCTCTCACTTTCTCACTCCTCACTTTCTCACTCTCTCTCTTTTTTACTCTCTCACTTTCTCACTATCGCACTTTCTCACTCTCTCACTTTCTCACTCTCTCATTCTCTCACTCTCTATTGACAATTGTTATTTCTCTCTGTACTCTCTTCCCGTCCGTCTCTTGTTGATTATTTCTTTCGCTCTCTCTCTCTTCTCCTTCCCACTGTACTCTCTCTGTTTCTCATCTTCTCAACGTCGACCTATCTTTTCTTTCTTTCCCCCTCCCTTTCTCTCGTTCTTCTTATTATCCAGTTTAAGTCTCAACCCTCCCCCCTCCCCCTGACATTCATCTGAATAATCAAACCTCCTTTTGTTTTACCCACCCCCTCCCCCCCCCTATTCATATGCGCCCCAATTAAACCATAAACACACCCCCTTTGATTAAAATGGCTTCTTCCAAATCCTTTAAGTAGCACATTTCTTTACCCCCCCCCCACCCCAAATCCTAAACAAACCGTTCCATCCTCCCC
>CAXITT010000089.1:787232-798261 GCA_964033795.1 Lymnaea stagnalis | reverse complement strand
GACTTCAGCGTGAGGGAGTGGGGGGGGGAGTCTTGTTGCAGTTGTTGTACGGCATTGACTGAATGTTTGGAAAGGTGGGTGGGGAACGAGGGGGTCAGTTTGTTTAATTGCATTTTTTTCGTCCGTGGGGGGGGGGGGGGGGGTGTTAATGTTTAGTTGTGTCTATGTTGTTGATGTTTTAAGCAAGTCAAATTGTGATCATTAAAACTGGGACCATAATGCATCAACTGAGTTGAGATTTGATTTTTTTTTTTTCATCTGCCCGTGACAACCAATTGGTCTTCACCAAAGATTAGATTGTCCTTGGCAATTTTCACTTAACAGGCAGAGTGACAGAACACAAGATCAGAGTGCATATTGACAACGTCAATCAGAGAAATCTTTGCGGACCATGTCATTTAGAAAATATGGAGTGACCACATCGCCAGTGTCCTGAATACACAATTTCTAGTTATTTCGATGTATAGGCCAAGGGGGGGTGGGGGGTGGGGAGTTGGGGCGGGGTTGGGGGGGGGCATTCCGCTGCCCACACTTAAAAAAACTATTGGATAGTAGAAAACAGTTCAATTTTGATATACTTTTTTAATTTATTTTTATTCTCAAACCAAAGCTTTAATCTGCCAGCCAACACTTCTCTGGTTGATAGACCGACATGTTGCGTGTTGCCATGACAATATATGAAACAATATAACTTTACTGCTATGGAGAAGAAAAAAATTGTATCCAAATTATGAGATATTTAAGTTTATGGGCATATGGTCTTTTTTCTTATGTTTGGGGGGAGGGGTTGTCAAGAATTTACATGTTCAGGTTTAAAGGTGTACATGAATCAAACGCCAGGTATATGCTGTAAATTGGACGTTCATCTTGCTTCCGGTCTCGGGACGTCACCGCGGCCAGGTCCACAGTTAAGGCATTTGTTTAGATTTTCGCCTTGGGAAACTGACACATCGGACTGGTGACTGCCTGAGTTCTCGTGCTGTCTTTGTTCGGGCGTCAGTGTGCTGTGTGTGTACAAGAGACGGAGAGTCCCGTGGGGGGTGGGGGGGGGCACACTGTTGTACCGTAGAATTGTACTGAACGACTCGGTATCGTGACACACACGTATGCTGTGTCGGCTGTGTCGCCGTAAATTATGTGTGCATACATTCCAACACCAATAAGAAAAATACCCACAACTTAATGTTCAAGATATTTAGTTGTTTTTTTTTTAAAGAATGTCTTTGGGGTGAAAACTAAATGTTTAGAAGACTTTCTATGCTTGGGGTTGAAAAGGAAATGTTAAGAAGACTTTCTATGCTTGGGGTTGAAAAGGAAATGTTTAGAAGACTTTCTATGCTTGGGGTTGAAAACGAAATGTTTAGAAGACTTTCTATGCTTGGGGTTGAAAACGAAATGTTTAGAAGACTTTCTATGCTTAGGGTTGAAAACGAAATGTTAAGAAGACTTTCTATGCTTGGGGTTGAAAAGGAAATGTCAAGACTTTCTATGCTTAGGGTTGAAAACGAAATGTTAAGAAGACTTTCTATGTTTGGGGTTGAAAAGTGAATTTCAAAGCTTTCTGTGTTTTTTGGGGGTTGAAAATGCAATGTCAAGACCTTCTATGAGCTTAAACAGTGGGCAGTCTGTCAAGCAAACATGTCGTCTTTAAATTACATTCTTTGCTACCCATTCAAACTTGCAGATCCCCAGGCCAGAGGGGCCGAGTCCTGGACGAAATAAACTACTATTTGTAGAAATAAGACATTATATATCACGATCGTAATCATGTAGACCTTTGTAATTTGCGAAAGGAGTCCTATTTATTAGCATTTGGATACGGGAGAGTTGGACGGTCCTAAGGCTTAGGCGCGGCCAAAGGTGAAGGACACAAAGAAAGGTCCCCACTCCGGACGTAATCACCCGACGATTGCGTCTGGCAAGAAGGATTCAGTGACCATGCCAATCGCCTGTCCGATTGTCTCCCGTCCCCACCCCCCACATCCGCCTGGCAGGTCTACGGCACCAGACGTCGTTGGGTCAGTTCTAGGTCACACAATGAGTCGCGTCCTCTCGTGTGGTATGAAATCCACATGTCGGTGATAAGCCCACGTAATCCTGCCAGTTAATAAAGCCTTCTGTTTATGACAGGGGTTCTCACATCTCTACCCCCAGAAGCCATACCTTGAGTTCTGGTTACGACCCACCACGTCAGTGTGTGGGTGTGCCGCTTCGTGGAGCAAAGTTGTAATGTTAATCATGGAACAAAGTGTCTGGGTCTCTTCAATTAACTGTTAACTGTAACAGCAGATCCCTTTGTAGTCTTCCCATATAGTCCCCCCTCTTACAGCCCCACCCCCCTTCCCCGGGTCCCCCACCCTTTGTTGAGTTTGCTCTTGACGCTACAACATGTAACCTACATCTTACAGGGCAGTCATTTCCCGTGGGTTACACCTTCCCCCCCACCCACTCCCGTCACTCCTCGGCCATTTGTATACCTTGATATCACCATGGGGTGGGGGGGGGGCAGACGCCCCTGTTTGAAGTACACGGTAACACACGCAGCACAGACATTGTGTCTCTTTGTCGTCAGGGTGGCCTTGGCGGGCCCTTATCACATTATTCAGCGGCCCGAACATCTGCTGCTACGGATCCTCCAAAACAGACTCTCTTTATGATGATTATGAACCTTCGTCTTTATCATGACGTGTGAAGGATGCCCCCCCCCCTCCCACCCCCAAAATTACCATCCCCAGCTTCATGGTTTATCAATATAAATAATGTTATAGTAAATACATAAGAGATTACAATCAACCATCTGTCGCCCTGTACTCGGGGAAATTCTGTAAACATCAAAGAAGTGTGCCAAGAGAAAGTTCGCCTGTATGTAATTCTCAAATCACATTGACACAATCAAATTTTGTGTCGAATTTCTTTCTCGAACGCGCCATGTGGCACCACAGACCCAGAAGTGTACCGATGACTAGGAGAGTGTAAAGCCCAGAACCACTGCAGAACAATCAGACGGACGAGACCGAACCATGTCTTGCGCCGCGCGTCAATTGAATGTGTACTATCTACAAAAATAATTCACCAGTGACCGTTGCCCGGCCAGCTCAAGATAGGTAATACAGTTTAGCCTTGTGTCATTTTGGTGCGCACGTATTCAAGCGCACTTTTTTTAAAAAATACATTACGCACCTCTTCCCTTATTTTCCATGGGAACACGAGGGCTGCCCAGCCAGCGATGACATAATGCAAGAACCACTGCAGTAAATCAGACAGACGCAAGCACTCAATGTCTGCGCCACACGCCACACGCCAATTGACGGTGCGCATCTCGCATTGTTTAGTTTTCATTTATAAGTCAGGGCGGCTTGCGCGTCAGCGTTTGGGGTGGGGGGGGGCCCGGGGTCACGTCATGTTGTATTCAAGAGTGGGGCTCAATTCGGGATCTCTAGAGTTTCATTGGAGGGTGGGTGGTGGCGGGGTCACGTAAGGGACCTTTCGAGTTTGTACGGTACATAATTCATTACACAGTGATTTTTCTATTTTATACACAGTTGACCGTGGTTACGACTCTGACTTTAGGCAATGATATATTCATTACAAAAATTGCTGTAAGTTTGTTTCTACTCCCACATGACGTAGTGTGACATAAGATGTCAATACTAATGCATGCTGTATGTTCTTGAGATGATCTCTGCCCCGTAACACTAAGCAGCTAAGCAACTGCGTTAGATCTCAGCTGTCTTAGGGACTTTTTTCAGGGCGTATTTCCCAACCCAATTCATCTTTCTAAGATGAACACGACAATGACTTCTGGGGTTTCCTGTCACGGTCAGGCAGTGAGACCAGGAAGTGGCCTGTCCCAAACCATGACACAATGCCTGTAGCGTGCCGCCGGGATGCCACACACCTGGCAGCAGACTTAGCCTCAGTATCCGTTGAATGACTTTCCTAAAACCATCCTCAAGATTTATTTTTTTTTTAAAGGGGGGGGGGGGGGTTAAAGGCCTTTTTTGTTTTAGCATCCAAAGATAAGGGGTTTGACAGATTGAATCTTAAGGCTAAGGTAACCATCCACTGACACAATCTTAAGGGGCTAAGGTAACCATCCACAGTCACAATCTTAAGGCTAAGGTAACCATCCACAGACACAATCTTAAGGCTAAGGTAACCATCCACAGACACAATATTAAGACAACTTTTCATACTGATTTACAACAGGTACGGGTTGGGAGGTGGGGGGCTAGGGGTGGGTTGTAAGATTTTAATAAACCCCTAACGCCGGTCGCTTGGACTGACGCCGGTCGCTTGGACTGACGCCGGTCGCTTGGACTGACGCCGGTCGCTTGGACTGAGAGTCCTGTATCGGACATAAGGTGGCGTCAAGAGACTTTCACCACTGGGAGTGAGTAATTCATCCCTCCCCTCCCCCCCCCCCAATGTCATGTCTCTGCTATGTGAGCACACTTCTCGGATGGTGTACATTAACTCGGCCATTTCCACCTACGGCCTACGGTTGATCAATGCCGAGCAAGCCAAAAGGCGTTCGTTAGTTGATGTTCTATTACAGTCATTTGTTCATGTTCTATTACAGTCATTTGTTCATGTTCTATTACAGTCATTTGTTCATGTTCTATTACAGTCATTTGTTCATGTTCTATTACAGTCATTTGTTCATGTTCTATTACAGTCATTTGTTCATGTTCTATTACAGTCATTTGTTCATGTTCTATTACAGTCATTTGTTCATGTTCTATTACAGTCATTTGTTCATGTTCTATTACAGTCATTTGTTCATGTTCTATTACAGTCATTTGTTCATGTTCTATTACAGTCATTTGTTCATGTTCTATTACAGTCATTTGTTCATGTTCTATTACAGTCATTTGTTCATGTTCTATTACAGTCATTTGTTCATGTTCTATTACAGTCATTTGTTCATGTTCTATTACAGTCATTTGTTCATGTTCTATTACAGTCATTTGTTCATGTTCTATTACAGTCATTTGTTCATGTTCTATTACAGTCATTTGTTCATGTTCTATTACAGTCATTTGTTCATGTTCTATTACAGTCATTTGTTCATGTTCTATTACAGTCATTTGTTCATGTTCTATTACAGTCATTTGTTCATGTTCTATTACAGTCATTTGTTCATGTTCTATTACAGTCATTTGTTCATGTTCTATTACAGTCATTTGTTCATGTTCTATTACAGTCATTTGTTCATGTTCTATTACAGTCATTTGTTCATGTTCTATTACAGTCATTTGTTCATGTTCTATTACAGTCATTTGTTCATGTTCTATTACAGTCATTTGTTCATGTTCTGTTCAGTACAGAATTTCGCCCTTCGCCATCTATCATGACTCTTGTGGCGCCATCTGTCTTCTACTTCGAAGGAAAACACTGGTAGTATCTAGTAGTATCGGAAATGTTTATGTGGTACAATTGGAGCACGGAAATGTTTATGTGGTACAATTGGAGCACGGTACAAAAAGGGGTGGTGGGTGGAGGTTGTTTGACTAGATATAACCAAACAGATTCCTTGACACTGACTCCCCGCCAACTCTGACCCGTCAACTTTGACCCTCAGCCTTACCAGTAACGTTACCTGCTATGAGTATTCGACATTGTTCCCCCCCAACCCCCTTCCCCCCACCTCACTCTGTCCACCAGGCCAACGTCTTTTATCACATTTTTGTGTGGCGAAAGCAAATTGTCCACGTCGGTTGCGCCGGTCTCTTTCAACTTTGACCTGGTCAACTGACTTGCTCTCTTCAAGGTCACGGGCCGACATCCTAAATCTAACCTCGCCTTTTGACGCCTGGTCTTCTCAGACTTTTCCCATCAAGTTGCCCTTCAGACTTGTCCCAACAAGTGCCCCTTTATCCACCTAACAAAAAATAAATGTGTATGTGGGTGTGGGAGGGGAAAAAAGTGTGTGTGTGTGGGGGGGGGGGGTAGCGCCATTCCTAAACAATACTTGATATAGATATAGTGTAGTAACAATAAGAAACAATTCCGGTCACTTTTAAAATGAAAATTAAAAAAGCACATTTTTTTCCCATCAAGTTGCCCTTCAGACTTGTCCCAACAAGTGCCCCTTTATCCACCTAACAAAAAATAAATGTGTATGTGGGTGTGGGAGGGGAAAAAAGTGTGTGTGTGTGGGGGGGGGGGTAGCGCCATTCCTAAACAATACAAACCACCGGAAATTAGGCATAAAGGGACACCTTATGGATAATAAATAGAATGGTCAGAGTTTAAACGCAACACAGTGAAAGAGAAATGTGTTTCATTTATCATTTATTGATCTTATTAATTATTTTTTTTTGTAGTATGTGAGATTGTTGCCGTTGACAATCTTAGAATGAGATGCTGAACCACATCCTGAATAACTCATACAAAAGACTTAATTATTTGGTTATTTGAGAAATTTATCCCGAATGTCTTAAAGACTTAATTATTTGGTTGTTTGAGGTAGCTATCAGGAATGTCTTAAAGACTTAATTATTTTGTTATTTAAGGTATTTATCCTGAATGTCTTAAAGACTTAATTATTTGGTTATTTGTCTTTGAGGTATTTATCATGGATGTCTTAAAGACTTAATTATTTGTTTTTTTTAATAAATGTATCATGAATGTCTTACAGACTTAATTATTTGGTTATTTGAGGTAGTTATCACGAATGTCTTAAAGACTAAATTATTTGGTTATTTAAGGTATTTATCCTGAATGACTTAAAGATTTAATCATTTGGTTATTTAAGGTCTTTATCCTGAATGTCTTAAAGACTTAATTATTTGGTTATTTGTCTTTGAGGTATTTATCATGGATGTCTTAAAGACTTAATTATTTGGTTATTTAAGGTATTTATCATGAATGTCTTAAAGACTGAATTATTAGGTTATTTAAGGTAGTTATCCTGAATGACTTAAAGACTTAATCATTTGGTTATCTATTTAAGGTATTTATCCTGAATGTCTTAAAGACTTAATTATTTGGTTATTTGTCTTTGAGGTATTTATCATGGATGACTTAAAGACTTAATCATTTGGTTATTTAAGGGATTTATCCTGAATGACTTCTACAAAAGACTTAATTGTTCCAGTATTTAAGTTATCTTCTGTTACCTTCACATGGGTGATACCAACCAGGGGCAACCAGGGGCGATATTTGAGTGTCCTCTTTCAAAATTATTTATCCACATATTTTGTGTGTTTATAAATACATTATTTTCTAGGTTTAAGGAGTGAAATATTTAACATTCTCAAAACAAACCTCCCCCCCCCCCCAAAAAAAAAAAAAAGCTGGTTACACCTCTGCTCCCTAGTATAATTTTTTTCCTCACCTTCAAAAGTCTCAACTAACACCTAACGACCCTGGGACCGTTCCCCGGGCATGGGGTGGTGGGGGGGGGAGGGGCTTCACCTGACGGTCCGCCATCTGCTGACCGCCTCATCACACAACCCCCGTGCTAACTGTCCAAGCTGTTCCCCCCCCCCCCCCCCCCCACATTTGGCCACGACACTGTCCCCCTCGGTCTGGCCTTTGTCCGTATGTAAACGTTGCCACTTCCCTTTTGTTCTCGAGTAAACCTATCGGTAGCAACAGCTGCCCCCAATCACCAGCTGTTAAGTTGATAAATACGACACTAATTCCTTTCTAGATCTCCATCGATTCTTTTTATGTACAGAACTATGACACCGGTGGGGAGGACTTTTTCTTTGTTGTCGCCAATCTGTTCGTGAACACAAATGAATTCATTGTTGACCGTGGCCCTTTTATTTTCAATTTACCGAACTTCCTCCAAAAAACAAAAATAAAAAACCAACGTGCACACAATATATTACTTTGTGAGATCTTTACTCATCCTTAATTCTTCAATTCATTAAAAGTAATGTATTTTATGGAAACTATGCTATTTTAATTTGAGACAGATATAAATATCGCCAGTTCGTCAGCCCTAATCGACTAATGACCAACTTAGTCATCATGTATGCCATTTTTTTAACTTGATTGTGGGTGCGCAGGTATACATATAAATCTGAGGTCAAACAGGTCAATTACAAAATTTTAGCAACTGATGATATGAAACCCAGAAAATATTCGTCCGATGCACAAATTGAAACGGTCCGGAAAGACAAAAGTGTGGGGTGGGGGTGTGGACCTAGAAAAATGCTCCATGGTCCGTGTTCACTAAAGTCAGATTTGTAAAGTCATTAGTCATGCGCCACGGTCCGTTTAGAATCAAATACTTATCATCACTCACTTTAAATTAATTATTCTAGCAGGACTTGGCTTACCAAGGGTTATGTGGGATATCCCTTCTTCAGGCCACTAACCAACCAACAAGCTGGACAGTCAACGCTAGTGACCACTCTGGAAACTACTCACCGCCGGATGCATGGCATTAGGCTGGACAGTCGACGCTATTTAAACATTCTGGAAGTTAATCAACCCCTGACCACTTGCTATAAATCTCGTCTGTTTTAAACCTTCTGGAAGTTAATCAACCCCTGCCCCCTTGCTATAAATCTCCTCTTGCTTTGTTGGCTCGGGCATAAGTCCCCCTTTCCCCCCCCCCCCCCCATGTCGCTTTGATAAGCTCACAAACTAATATTTTTTAAACGCCCTGTCTGCAGCAAATCTCAGATTTAAGACACCCTTCTTGAAAAGAATCTCTCCAAATACGTTTATATCATTCAGTCCCCAGGCGAGAATCTCACCAACTCTCCCACCCCGAATCACACCCCAACATCCGTTGTACGGTCCAAAAACTAACATGACGTCACACACCAGGCGTTTAATAAAAAAACAACAACAAACAAACAAAATAACATTGCGTCTTACATCAGTCAATGGTCCAAAACAAAACAATCTAGACGTCACGCATCAGTCGTATGGTGAAACACAAAACAGACGACTAACATGACGTCACACACAAGACGTCGCGTGCATGGCAAACCAAAAAAAAAATCACGGTGACCTGAATTGTTTTACCGCCGAACGGAACCGTGACATCGTGCAATATCTGGCCCTCTTCGGATAGCGCCCCATACTGTCACGAAAGAATCATGTTGCGTGGACCGGCTGCGCTTATCTGAAAGGCATGTTCTGGACTCTGCCACCAAAGGGCCCGTAATGAGACGAGATGGAGATCTAACACTCTGAACAGGGTCACGTGACTAGGACGAACATGGCGGTTATTGTCTCTCACTGATTGATTGGCGTTGAAACAGTAAATAGACACGTGACCTCGAACATTGACAGCGCGTGGGTTAAAGACAAGGTCGGCATCGATGACTGTGTTGATCAAAAAATCAAGAATCACGAACTCTGTTTGGGGGGGGGGGCGTGTCAACGCCCCTGGATAGCAGTACTGATTCTGGGATCACTGGTCTTGTGTGGCAACCCTTCGACACATGGAAACACAATGATTCTCAATTCCTTTATTCCTGTTCATATTTCTAGGATTAACCAGTGCCTGGACAGCTTAAGTTTACACGGTTAAATATCTTGTTATATCGATTGGCACAGATCGAAACCATGTTTACCTTGCGACTAATTGACGCGTTAATTGATTGATTCGCACTCCTTCAACCCCCCCTCCCCTAGGCACACGGGATACACCTCTCATGATTGAAGCTGGTTAAGGGACTTTCCCACTGGCGCCATTTGTCCCCATAGAGCTTGTCATTTCCAAGACCGGAAGCATCACATCGAATTTCATTATGTCACTATTTTAAGACAAAGTTTTCATAAAGCATAGCCTCTAACAATGTATTTTTCACATATATATTGCAGTAACGATTTGTTTGTAAAATCTTTTGTAAAATAAAGTTGTAAAACACGTTTTCGTCTAGGTTAACGTAGAAGTACCGAACAGCCGTTGAGAGATTGGCCTAACGGAATCCCAGGATGTTTTGATTAATATCTTAAAGGAGATTGGCCAGACTGTACGCCCGGATGTTCTATGAATAGATTTCCGCCATCAGATGTCAAAGCCTAGGTGTCAGGCAATGGACACACTGTAGTGGTTCGCTTTCTCGCTGAAATTTGGCTATTTTATCGCAAAACTATTGTTTGAATGAGCTTACAAACAGACCCAGGAAGCTGAAATGAACATGGCGGTAATTGGCGTAGTTGGTGGGTAACGTCCATATTTTTGTGACCAGGGTCGTAAATTTAGCAGTAACAAGCGTTTGTGACGTAACAGTTGTATTAATATTCAGAATCCATACCTTTTACCAATTATTCTCAGAGTCTTCGGAAACTTTACAACTGTTTTGCCTCAGGGCATCCAATCAAGCCATCGTTTTTCTGGGAGAGCGGAGATGTTTTTCATTGCCTGACGTTAAGTGCAACTACCACTCTTTTTTTCCCCCTCTACTTACCTATCTTTACGTCTTTAACGTTATGATTTTTAAAAAAAATTAATTCTATTGAATTATTTTAACAAAAATATTTAATCAGATAATCAATCCAGATAATCAATCAGATAATCGATCAAGATATTCTAGAAAATAATCAAACAAAATAATCCACAGCCACCACCTCCTCACTTCATTTCAAACTCCCTCCAGGCCAAATATCAGGCGATGAGATTCTCTATCTGCAGCGATCAACAAGTCATAGACAATACTCAACTTGCGGGGTTATTATTTTGTTTGTTCTCAGAGCACACCCCTCCTCTTCCCCCCCCCCCTCCCATGTGATGCCTTTTCTAAGATACACATTTAATATCATTGACTCGGAGAAGCTGCCATTAGGCGGCGCGAGCGAAAGCGTCCCTTGCTCTGATGGCGGCTGAAAGCGCGGAAGCCCCGTTTTCGCCCCCAGCTGAAACCCCACACTGTATTTTAAGTTCAGCGTCCGGATTACACACTACGCGAGAGCTAATCGATGGGCGCTAGTCCAGGCTTAGGCGAATCGATAGTTCCAGAACACGGGGCCCTTGTACTATGCCCAGGTCTGGCGGGAAGGAATCAGCTCTACGGTAAAGCTGTTGATCGTTGATGTTGTTTTTTTGAACCGG
>CAXITT010000089.1:764251-783665 GCA_964033795.1 Lymnaea stagnalis | reverse complement strand
AAAAAAAAAAAATTAAAAAAATAAATATGGGTTAAGTTTTAATCATGATTACACACAATCCAAATGCAAACGTTTCGGCCATTGCCTTGCCTGTATGTGTTCATGCAGTCATTTTGAATTCCATTTCTTGCTGTTAAGAGGAACACTACAGCTCATTGCACGTCTAGTGGACGTCGTCTTTCATCCCAAAATTTTGGAAATATGATTGTGATTCTTTCATTTTGCAGCAACCCCCCCCCCCCCCTCAATACGGCATGGATAACACGGAGTCCACTGATATTGTCTTTGTCGTTTTTCTTTAATTTAAAAAATGAATTTAAAAAAAAGAAAAATTAAAATTAAAAAAATTAAGACTGCATTTGCAATTTATCTTAATATCCCCCCCAATAATTCCAAAACCATGACGTCATATTTCCGTAACGTCTGCAGTAATATTTCGTTTTTTTCTAAGCTTCTCGGTAATCGGGTTTACCAGTAATAGCTCTTAACGAGACACCAGAAGTTGGCTTCTCAACAAAGCCAGTCTTATCTATTAGCTGTCTTCCTGTTGTACGGGGGCTCGTCTAGGCAGCACGTGGCGAGAAAAGGGTCTCCATCCTGCTCTACCTACCGAAATAATGGGCTGTCTCGCGGCGCGCATCCGGTACTTCCGGTGCACGTCGGGAATTCCCCGTCTTTCAGCCTGACGAGAGTCATTTCCTTTCGCTTTCGTTTCTGATATACATTCCTCTGGTCTATCAGTGTGAGGTAAAATGAAACCTGGCGATGTTGGGATTTCTGTGAGGTATGTAGACACTATTCCAAATCAATCAGTATTTATTCATGTGCGAGCTTAATTTGTAGAAAAGAGGAAAAAAAATGTTTGAAAGTTGTTTTTTTTTTGTTTTTTTTTTGTACTGTTAAAATTCTGTTCGCGGATACTCTCAGACACTTCTAAGTATTACAATTCTAAACACCTCTTCGTTGTCTTCTCACTTCTGATGTTTGTCGCTGGCTGTCCAACGACTGTTGGACTAACAGCATTCTTGATTCAACACTCTCGCTTATCTCAAAGTACCCCCATCTAGTCACGTGACGTGATCACGTGGTTTCCAACTTCCAGTAGCTTTATTTAATAGGAGAAGTAAGATAGGAGTTACTTGAGGCGTTATCCAACATCCCAGTATCTAAAAATATCGATCGTTCCAATCCAATATCCATGTCATTGATTATTTATCAATCGGGTCCGGGTAACAGACCTGTTTACTCTTACGATTTTGGCGTAAAATGTACGATTTTGAGGTGTATACATTATAAATATTGTATGTTTATTTTTTACTATTAAGATAAAGTATTGAAGGATTTTGTGATGATATTGTACGATTTTAAGAGTTTGGGGATAAACAGGTCTGGTGTAAGATCCATCAAATCGGTTTGCTTCCAAACGCAAGAAAACAGACAACACAGAAAACAAGCAACCAAGAAAACAGAAAACAGCAGCCGTTAGGTTTAACTGCCTGAATTAACACTATTAAAATTGTAAAACTATTTTGGACCATGCGCTCACAGAAGTCAGGTATTCTAGTGTGAAACTAGAACACCGTGAAAAGATGTCGTGGTGATGGTGACAATGATCACACCATTTAGACCTAGACTTTTCTTAGTGCACCGCCATTCAAGGCTCACACCGGGTCTTAAAATTCCCCGACTCATACCCAGTAGCAACTATACAAATGAATCTAGAACCTTCGATTATTGATTTCGGTGGATTGATACTTGAACTATTATTTGGATTGAATCCATCATGCTCTACCCCCTCCACCATGCTCCACTCCACTTCTCCAGCGTTCTCTGCCCTCAACATTCTCTGTCACCAACCATTCTCTGCCCCAACCATTCTCTGTCCCCAACCATTCTCTGCCCCTAAGCATTCTCTGTCACCAACCATTCTCTGCCCCAAACCATTATCTGTCCCAAAACCATTCTCTGTCCCCAACCATTCTCTGCCCCCAACCCTTCTCTGTCCCCAACCATTCTCTACACCCAACCATTCTCTACCACCAACCATTATCTACACCCAACCATTCCCTACACCCAACCATTCTCTACACAAAATCATTCTCTGTCACCAACCATTCTCTGCCCCCAACCATTCTCTGTCCCCAACATTCTCTGCCCCCAACCATTCTGTACCTCCAACCATTCTCTACCCCATCCATTCTCTACACCCAACCATTCTCTACCACCAACCATTCTCTACACCCAACCATTCCCTACACCCAAACATTATCTCAACCCAACCATTCTCTCCACCCAACCATTCTCTGCCCCCAACCATTATCTACACCCAACCATTCTCTACACCCAACCATTCTCTACACCCAACCACTCTCTGCCCAAACCATTCTCTACCCCCAACCATTCTCTACACCCAACAATTCTCTACACCAAACCATTCTCTACCCCCCAACCATTCTCTGTCCCCAACCATTCTCTGCCCCCAACCATTATCTGCCCTCAACCATTCTCTCCCCCCAACCATTCTCTACACCCAACCATTCTTTACACCCAACCGTGCTCTCAACCCAACCATTCTCTGCCCCAACCATTCTCTACCTCCAACAAATTCTCTACACTCAACCATTCTCTACCCCCAACCATTCTCTGCCCCAACCATTCTCTACACCCAACCATTCTCTCCCCCCCCCCCCCTTCTCTACCCCCCCCACCCCCCCCNCTCCTCTAGTACGTCTTGTCTCTTGCATTCTTCTGCGTGTATTTCTGGCGTGGCGCTGCTATTTTGAGCACCCTAAACGTACCGAGGGCGCCGTGCCTCACAAACTTAACCACACATAAAAAAAACTTGATTGAAGTGACTCGGCTGCCCCCCCCCCTCTTTTTTTTGTGCGCCCCCCCCCCTCTCGTCCAATCTTTTTTGGGTTTGTAGATGTTACGTGGCAATCAGAACACACTAAAAAAACAATTATTGCTCTACCTTACTCAAATATGGATTTGTTTCCTTTTGCCTAATGGTGATTGGTTTTTGTGGAGAAGAAAAGAAACATGGGTCGCGTTCTGAGGTGAAAGAAGTAGAGATCCCAGTAACAGAAATTTATTATTGTGTTGAGAATGGAGTAGAGGTGCATGAAATCGTTCCCCACTTTAAAAGCAAATCTGGTTAAGGCGTGGTTACAATTGCCAGTCAACTATTTTTAGCATTACCGAAAACTATCGCCGTACTATAACTATGAGGCGGTTTTTTGAATTTGAATTTTTTATTGTTTCATTTATATAAAGATTTTTTTTAAAAGATTCACTACTGTGTGAGTGTAACTTAAGTTCGGCAGATACGGCCATGATCTGAGTGAGAGAAAGATGCATTGTGCGAATAAAATGCGTCAGATGAGACACATGAAGGCGGAGACTTTGTTCTCGCGTCTCGTCTTTATCACTAGCGGGGCAGGGGTGCCAGCTCAGGAACAAGGGCGTATGCAGGATAGGAACGATGTGATGGCACCCCCCACGAGTAGCAGTGTTTATGGGTGTGAGTGGGTCTGTCTGGTGGGAGTTGGTTTATTCTGGGAGAAGTGGGTTTGTCTGGGAGAGGTGGGTTTGTCTGAGGGAGGTGGGTTTGTCTGGTGGAGGTGGGTTTGTCTGGGGGAGGTGGGTTTGTCTGGGAGAGTTGGGTTTGTCTGGGGCAGGTGGTTTTATCGGGGGGAGGTGGGTTTGTCTGGGAGAGGTGGGTTTGTCTGGAAGAGGTCGGTTTATCTGGGAGAGGTGGGTTTGTCTGAGAGAGGTGGTTTTGTCTGGAAGAGGTCGGTTTGTCTGGGAGAGGTGGTTTGGTCTTGGAAGGTAGGTTTGTCGGGGGGTGGGGGTTGGATGTGATCGTTTGGGATGGGTTGTCTCTCGGTTCTGGGATTAAATTAAAATATAGAAATAATCATGAAAATCTCTTCTTGTGATGTCCATATCTTATATAAGTAGAGGTTTGCAGTGGTGATATCTATATCGTATATAAGTAGAGGTTTGCAGTGGTGATATCTATATCGTATATAAGTAGAGGTTTGCAGTGGTGATGTCCAAATCTTATATAAGTAGAGGTTTGCAGTGGTGATATCTATATCGTATATCAGTAGAGGTTTGCAGTGGTGATATCTATATCGTATATAAGTAGAGGTTTGCAGTGGTGATATCTATATCGTATATAAGTAGAGGTTTGCAGTGGTGATATCTATATCGTATATAAGTAGAGGTTTGCAGTGGTGATATCTATATCGTATATCAGTAGAGGTTTGCAGTGGTGATATCTATATCGTATATAAGTAGAGGTTTGCAGTGGTGATGTCCAAATCTTATATCAGTAGAGGTTTGCAGTAATGTTGGCCGTATCGTATATCAGTAGAGGTTTGCAGAGTCGGAAAACTAGTTCTAAACCTCATATTAGTCATATCTTTTTTTTTTTTGTGTTTGTTGTAACTTTCATATGGAAGAATGTGGATTCCATTTACGCCCAGTCGTTTTTTTTTTCCTCGCCAAGTTGACTTACGGGTTTGAAAATTAAAATAATGTGAGAACCCAGTACTTTGTTTGGCTGTGGTATCACACCTCAACAGGTAGATATCATGTGGATATCATGTGGATATCATGTGGGTATTTGAGGTAGACTCTGTGTTCGGTCTGCGTGCCTTATCTCCCTGTACACCTGGCGGGAAAGCTGTCCGGCCATGAGGGTTAAAGGGGAGGGGTGGGGATAAATTCGGTGAACGCAGAGCTAACTCTTCGTTGGTTTCAGCTTTCCGCTATAATGAGGGGACCTCTTTACATGGTCCCGGGTGATAAGTGGTCCTTTTTGTCCATGGAACCGGATGATTTAAGATGTGATAGAATTTTTTAATTTTTTTTTTTTTTTTTTTTTTTTTTTTTTTTTTTTTTTTTTTTTTTACAAATGGCTGACGGCTCAAAAAAGAATGGCTCTTTTTTTTAAAAATAAATTTATTGTACACAAATGTGTCCGTCCAGATGATTCAAGATGATTTTATCATTATTTCTTACGAATTTGAATATGATTTTTTTTTTTTAGCAGATGCTAGTGTTTAGTGATGCGGCATTTCATGTTCAAGGTCATTCTGACAAATCACATCTTAGCCTTTTGCCTGGGATGGAAATTTAGAGCCCAAAAATGTATTAATAGTACCGCAGCTAATCAGGTTTAACTTTATTTTTGGTGAACTGTAACCTGAGGATGTCAAACCTTAGTACTCCAGTACTCCTGATTGCGTCATGTCTCTGGGCATAGACGTTGTTCATATTGTATATTCTAATTAATATTTTTTTGTCAAAATAGCTTGACCCAGGGTGTCGAAATTTCCTCTTTCCCAGTTCAGGCAAAGACATACCGGTGTATATTATAGTGCAGCTCAATTTTTGGCGACTTTAAATTTGTCAGAACTGTTGGACCGTCTAGAAATAATCAGTAGTCGCAGCCTTACATCTTAAGATCTCACACATTGTTTCCCCGATTACATTAGCATCATACGGTTAAAACACGCTCAAACATCAAAAGTGACTGTCAGTCTAATTAAAGTCAAGCTGACTCTCAAGAACTCTAAGCCAACTCATATTATCACGTCCAGATTCGCACGTACTGTGCAGCAATGGGATGGACCAAGAAATAAGGTAGCATCTTTAATGGGTGGTGTGTGGTGTTTTGGGGGGGTGGGGGTGATTTCAAAGAAGCATGTGTTTTGTGTTGTCTGATTATAAGTCAAACACACTTTTGTTTGGGTCGGCGGTTAGAAGGCCAAGTCTCGCCAAACTGCCCTCCCCCCCCCAAGTCTCACCAAACTGCCCCCCCCCCAGGGCAGGCCAGCGAGAAGTTGGTGGGCAGTTTTCGTCCAACAACTGGGGTGGTTTCAATTTCTCAAAGGAGTTGGCATTGACTTGGAAGAACGTTTAGCATTTTCACCAGCCCACAGACGTTGGATTTTCAATATAGTATGCGTCAAAAAAAACATCAACTTAACAACTGAAACTCCAGCATCTTGAACGCGATCTTGCAGTTTGTCAACGGTGCATAGCTCCCCTGGTGTCACGTGACCACAGAAATGAAAAACGAGGACATGTTGGGTCAATCTTTATTGGAAAATGTATTCGTGGTTGAGCAATTATTGGCACTCATTCGTTAATGAACGTAAACGGTGGCTTTGTGGGGAAGATTTTGGAAGAACAATTCAATGGAATTTATATATATATATTTGGGACCGACCGAAGTGATTTTCCGATTTTGGCCGAAATTTGAAAATGACTCTCGGCCGAAACCGAAATTAAACCAAAACTTCACATATCTTTTTCGACCGAAGCCAAAATTAAACCGAAATTTAACTTTTTGGTTAAACCAAATTTAGGCCGAACGTGATCAAATGGCCGTTTTCGGCGGCGAAACCGAAGCCGAAATCCGGTCGGACTCTCATATGTATGTACAAAGATGGTACCAAGTACCACGAATCTGGAAAAGAAACTCTCGCAACACAAGCGGAAATTTGATCGACCAGTGATTTAAAGTGACTTTATTTGGTGACCAACGCCTTTCTCTACATTGTCATTGGGAGAACCACGCCTTCCTACAAGAACCGAATAACTGAAACACCGACCACATCCACAAATGTCCACGGTACATCCTGCTGGCTGGCTGATCTAGCTCCGTCAAGTTTTGTCCAACCTGTATGCGGTATGAACACGTACCTGTGTTCTTAAACAATTGACGTACGCATGATGACGTGCAGTATGGAAGATTGTTCGGTGCGAAAGGTGTTCCTTGAAGTCTTGCGTAGGGTTGAGCGCACCACCTTGTGGAGTAACGGGATTGATTCCCACACCTCCTCTCCCGTTGTAACATTGTTATACCTCCTATAAGGGAGAACTTTAGTGACAATAGACTCCATAACGGTGTCACTTGCTGCCCTCTTATTAAATCTCTCTTTGAGTAATTCTGACACCCTTTTTTTTAAAAAAAACAACATTTTCCAATCAAAATCACTTACGACGAGTGAAATATTGCATCTATCAAGCCCGCCCCCCCCCCCACTTTTCTCTGTAAAGACATCCCCCCCCCCAATTTCCAATAACAAATGTCCAACATATTGCCCTTGACACCCAAAGAGAACACATGGACTTTTCTGGACTTAAAGACTTTGTTTTCCCCGAACACCCTTGCATTTTGCGTGTTTTCTTAAAAGATCCTTGCCAATAAATTAAACCATTTTTTTATGTGGAACCCATCTTGGCAATTCTTATTAGATGCAAGGATACACCTAACGTTGACTTGATAGATGGCGTGAAAAAAACAAGTGAAAGAAAAAATGAGAAAACAATATATTTTTTTCGTCGTTCTATTAATAGCACATGCTGAAGACAAAGCAAAACCATGACATGCCGAGGACGAGGTGGGCATTGAAATGGGGGGGGGGCTGCACCCGATGGGGGCAGCACATTCGGGGAGATAACCGTGATTTACCCCTTTACATCTTCAGGTGGCGCTGTAAGCGGTCTGATTAAAATTTTGGGAGCAGGTAGGCTGCTCTTTCTTTATAAATACACTACAGAGGTGCGGGGTGGGTGGGTGACTTTATCTCTGATACGGTGTGGCGGGTGTGGGGGTGGGTGGGGGTGGTTAGGAAGAGAATCTGCTAATGTGAGGTATTACTACGCTAGACGATTTTCTTTTTTGAAATTTTATGTAAGATGATTTTCATATTTGATGTATTACGCAAGATGATTTTCATATTTGATGTATTACGCAAGATGATTTTCATATTTGATGTATTACGCAAGATGATTTTCATATTTGATGTATTACGCAATATGATTTTCATATTTGATGTATTACGCAAGATGAGTTTCTTATTTAAGATGATATTATATGGGATTATTTCTAATCAGTGACCAGTAACACCGATTCTTAGAAATCTTACGACTCCAAATTCCGTGTAATGAAACACTCGGAAATCGGGTCCATAACGCCGGGATTCGAAACCTTTCCGGAGCACGATACTCCGTTTCCGGAAGTATGTTTTCTCATTTTGTCTACTCAGCTAAATAATACTTAAAATAAATCTTAAACTTTGATACTTTGAACATTGCTTTGATTAATTTAAGTTTTTGATATCTGCTATATTTGTTTGGTCTCCATTTCGAAACTTTCTGCCCCCCCCCCCATGTCCCCGAATGTATGACCTAAAAGAGCATACGCCTCTGTTACAAAAACACCACCTGCGTCGCGACGCCATGTCATCAAAGGACGTGAGGTTTCTTTCATCTCCCGGCGTTCAAAATGACCAACTCTGAGTCTCCTAATGACCAACTCTGAGTCTCCTAATGACCAACTCTGAGTCTCCTAATGACCAACTCCGAGTCTGTAATCCCAGAATCCTATTTCGGTCCATTAACTGGAGATTGCTGAGGTAGTGTTGAAACTGGATGTTTTCGAGCCTGTGAGGATGGTGACACTTGGTCACTGATCTTCTCCTTCTCTACTCAACCCCTTCTTCCTGCCCCGGGGGTGGGGTGCGTCCATATTTTCTTATTTATTAATGCCCACGACATTCACGAGAGACTTCTAATATTCCTGCTGGAGTCGCGCGTCGCTCCAGGCCACGGGGATGGAATGAGATATGTCCACAGATCGGAAATCAGACCCCGGGAAAGGTCAGACTAGTATGTGACAGGCAACACTAGTATGTGACAGGTCAGACTAGTAGGTGACAGGTCAGACTATTATGTGACAGGTCAGACTATTATGTGACAGGTCGTCTGGTGAAAGAAAGACATGAGTTTGTCTAGTGATGTTTGAAAAAAATTAGCACCTTTAGGAGAGATTCAAATGTCTGATTGTATCCGTATTTTTTTCTTGTTATCTGTATTACTTTCTATCTTTTAAGAAATATATTCCAATAGCAGCCCAGACCACCCTCCCTCACACCCTAGTCCTCAGACACCCCCAGTCCTCAGACACCCCCCAGTCCTCAGACACCCCCAGTCCTCAGACAGCCCCAGTCCTCAGACACCCCCAGTCCTCAGACAGCCCCAGTCCTCAGACACCCCCAGTCCTCAGACACTCCCAGTCGTCAGACAGCCCCAGTCCTCAGACACCCCCAGTCCTCAGACACCCCCAGTCCTCAGACACCCCCAGTCCTCAGACACCCCAGTCCTCAGACACCCCCAGTCCTCAGACACCCCCAGTCCTCAGACACCCCCAGTCCTCAGACAGCCCCAGTCCTCAGACACCCCCAGTCCTCAGACAGCCCCAGTCCTCAGACAGCACCAGTCCTCAGACAGCCCCAGTCCTCAGACACACCCAGTCCTCAGACACACCCAGTCCTCAGACACACCCAGTCCTCAGACACACCCGTCCTCAGACACCCCCAGTCCTCACACACCCCCAGTGATCACATGCGTGTCCTTACACACCCCTCTCTCACAAGTCCTCCCCACTCCACCCCGTCTCACACCCCCCTCTCTCACAAGTCCTCCTCACTCCACCCCGTCTCACACCCCCCTCTCTCACAAGTCCTCCTCACTCCAGCCCGTCTCACACCCCCCTCCTGACACAAACCACACTTTAACATCTCACAACACAGCACAGATGTTATCGCTCACAGAACATCTCCTGACATCACGGGGACCGGTGCAGTTCTCCTGTCTCCCTTCTAGGCTACCAGGAGCGAAGCCGTAAATGGAAGGTTTGGGATGGTGGAGGGGGGGGGGGTGTTTGGGGGTCACGCGGACTAAATCTCGTCTGCCTTGTTAAATTTCTTTTCAAAAATTAAAACAAAATAATGATGAAACCAGCAGCAGTAGCAGACCCAAGTTTTTGTATACCCCCCCCCCCCCCCGCAGACTAAGGAGAAGGTCACGATCTAAGTATAGAACTTCTCAAATCTGTTTGACTTAGAAGGAGGCTTAGACTTAATCTAATATTCTCCAAGAACCACTTCCGCTTTCAGAGCAATCGGGCTTGTGATTTAAAGGCGGAAATCTATTAATAGAACTGCTGTTATCATCCGGGAACTCGAGTCGGACGACATGTCAACACTGTTCAGCGTGACTCTCATTTGCCATGCCAGTGATGAGGTCCTGAACCTAAAGCAAAACTTGTTTACGACTGCTATCTTTTACGAAATATTTTACACATTTTTATTGTTACTGCTATATTGTGAAATGGGACTGCGTGGGGCGTTCGGCACATGACACAGTGACTCCAGCTACAAGGATCGTCCGAACGAGATGTTGAAACTCCTTATTAGCTGCCATGTTTTGAGAAATACTTGTCCGACGTTTTCAAAATAGCAGCGCTATGACGTTTTCCGGTCTGAGACATGCCACGCCCTTTTAAAAACTAAAAATTTTCATAGGAATAATAAGACAAATATTTCTCAAGCAATTCTCCATGCCAACAGCAAAGTCAGTCAACAAAATTAAGGGCCGTGTTTGGGGGGGGGGTGGGGTGTGGGTGTTGTGTGTGGGGTTATGTATGTGGGCGATGTGGGTGGATTAAAGGGTGACCTTCCCAATTCTCCCCCCCCCCGGCCGAAACGCCCTCCTTATGTCACGTAGTAGCCTAATAGTAAGCATTCGTTGCTACCGCCTTAGCTGAACAAAAAGCTCTCCAGGCTTATTTTCTCTTTGAGACTTTTCTACAGACCATGGTGTACTAATCACCACCACCGACAGATTCTGATATCGTGTGTGTGTACAATGTGTTGTAGTTCGTTGTGTCCACGAAATATCGAGGCTCTCGGGGTCAAAGCCAAAGGTCACCATGGAGTGACCGTGACGCGGGTCAATGGATTTCAAGCCTGCCAGGGGCTTCTAATCAGGTGTACTGTACTGTTTGCCTGGAATGTAGATCGTACGAGCGCTGTGAGGGTTTTGGGAGAGAGAATGAGGTCGGCATTAGACGTGGTTTAATTTGGACCGCCTTATGAGTTAACCCTAACCAAGATGTATCTGGATTCAAATATTCAGTCTGGTGCGTTTTTGTCTCTGTGTGGTGTGTTGGTTGGGGGGGGGGGGCAGTATGCCTGGGTGTGTGTGTTGGGGGTATATGTGAGTTTAAGGGGCGAGGGGGTAACCCTAACCAAGATGTATCTGGATTCAAATATTCAGTCTGGTGCGTTTTTGTCTCTGTGTGGTGTGTTGGTTGGGGGGGGGGGGTCAGTATGCCTGGGGGTGTGTGTTGGGGGTATATGTGAGTTTAAGGGGCGAGGGGGTGCGGGTGTCTGAGTGAACGACCCTTACACAAGGGTCACCCAATAATATCGGACAACACATGTTTAAGAAGTAGCAACGAAAATAATTTTATGTTTGAGGGTCACCACAACATGAGGAACTGTATAAAAAGGTCGCGGCATTAATAAGCAGGTTGAGAACCACTGTTGTCGAGTATTATTTCAGCATACATAACGGTAATTGTCTGTTTCTTTAAATAATAATAATAGTAATGAAACCTTGGGTTTATAAATTTGGATGAGTTAAATATGATGGTGAAATGCCGAACAATGTGGAAATGGGGTTTTGAAATGCCGAACATTGTGGAAATGGGGTTTTGAAATGCCGAACAATGTGGACATGGGGTTTTGAAATGCCGAACAATGTGGACATGGGGTTTTGAAATGCCGAACAATGTGGCAATGGGGTTTTGACATGCCGAACAATGTGGCAATGGGGTTTTGAAATGCCAAACAATGTGGACATGGGGTTTTGAAATGACTAACAAGATAGAACGTTTAACAAAGGCTCTTGGATATGTATATGTGTTTATTTTACTGTAATATAGAGACCTGTGTCTCGTCAAAGCTGAGGTAATTGTTGATGTTGGCGCGCCAGGAGTTACTATGGAAACATAATTAGGTCTGAACGAAAATATTGAAGTATCGAGATCGTGTTTCGGCACGTTAATATATCGAAAAGCGCTTTGTATTGAACACATTTAAAGAGAGAAGGAGCCATATTTTGATAAACATACACTACCTGTCAAACTTTATGTTGTCTTAACTCTCCCCATCTGTAATCCCGGGCGGGGGGGGGGGAGGGGGGTTTATTGTTTAAACAGTTCCGCCTCCACTAATTATGAGTTTGTAATTTGTTTCAAAAGAACACATCCCTGTGGAATTTCGCCTTTTTCGACACTGTCGTGTGTAGCGAAGGTGTTTTAGTAAGTCTGCGTGTGTTGCTACCTGTGTTGGTAAGTCTGCGTGTGTTGCTACCTGTGTTGGTCAATTTTTGCTTTTGAATAACTTTGCCACATAAGCTATGCACCGGGCGTCGTACACGTCATATGTGTCCGCCATGTTGTATGTGTCGTACATGGCCTATGTGTCGTACATGACATATTAGTCTTACATGTCATATGTGTCGGACATGTCATATGTGTTGGACATGTCATATGTGTCGTAAGTCCCTGATCTTTAAAATAAACGAACGAGTAATTCTTAATTGGGATCGGAACGGAGGGGATGGGTGGAGAAAAAGAAATGTGGGGGTGGGATTGTGATGTTTTGTCAACGTGACGTGTTGATGAAACCTGACATATGTGACCGACACAACCCTTGACATGGTGAAGCATCGGTCACCACTCTTCAAATGGGTTTATCTGGCACCAGCCCTGACATGATGTATCGAACATGGAAAACTATGACGAAGTTCGACCTGCCCTGACAAAAATCAAGGTACCTGCTCCCCCCCCTCCCCTCATCGTGTGCTAGCGCCCTGGTTTGTTTTGGTGGGTTCGGGTCTTCTTGTCTTGAGCTACACACCAGCCTGGTCATCTGCGGGTCGGTCCGTGTGCTGGCGACCAGCTGGGCCGATCAACGAAACTCTTCACGCCTGACTGCCCTCCTCGGTCTGGCCAGGCTGGGAGCGTGTAACGTTCTTGCGCTGCGTCCGCTAGTGTTGTCCAGCATTTTGTGTCTTGGAACGAACTAGAGACCTTCAGAGCCAGGAACTGTCCACACCTGCCCGCCTTGATCGACAAAGCCAGTAAACCTGTGCATTCATGACATATTTTGTGGATACAGCCAGTGGCTTTGTGGATATTAATAATCTATGTCTGTTTAAGCCCTGTATACAGTAATCAGTAAACAAGCGTAGGCCTACATGTTTCTAAACGCCTGCCTACCCTGAAGGATTCGAGTGTCAGAGGTTATATTCTCCAGCGAGCGTTCAGGACGCACCGTGCGTTGTTTGGTTCGCACCACACACGCCAAGACTACGGCCGGATAAACCCGGAATCGCTCCGTGTTGGATTTATCGATTTCCGAAGTGTTGTAATTTGAGAGACATGCTGAAAACGAGGTTTTACGGTAGTGCCAGGGACAACAGGAACAAATCTGCAGACGTTACACTAGGTAAGTGTAATCTGAGAAGAGTGTTATGTAAATCATCGACAGGTTTGGCCCTGCCCTGGCCGCTGTTGTTAACAATATTGTAAATTAGACTTATTTAGGCGTACACTTACTGGCTCAGGCCTGTCTCTTAAGACCAAGCAGATCTAATTGGTTTCACAGTGTGTTGCTGTTAGGAATGAAGAGAATTTTATACGCATGATATGATCATGTAGCCGTTGCTTCGGTGCATGTACAAACAGTTGTTCATGTAGTCAATGTACTCGATGCAGACTAAGACATTTACTTTAGGCTTTAGGCGCCTGGTTTAACTAAGCCTCAGTTGTATTACTGCACTGCTCTGGTCCATTTCCAGTAGTACTGCACTGCTCTGGTCCATTTCCAGTAGTACTGCACTGCTCTGGTCCATTTCCAGTAGTACTGCACTGCTCTGGAACATTTCCTATAGTACTGCACAGCTTTGGACCATTTCCTATAGTAATGCACAGCTCTGGTCCATTACCGTTTTGAACTTATGAAAAAATTAATAATATCCAGGGGCCTAGTTCTAAATAAGGCTAGGACCTGTTACTTACAGACCTAAAACAAATCTGAACATTTATTTTATGGTCTGATTGTTCAGTCTAACCTAATTTTATATTAATTTATTAATTTCCCTACCTTATTCCAATACCTCACTACCTTTTCCAACTTAAATTTCACTGAAGCATCCAGTGGTATGTGAATGTGATGTCTTACCACTCGTTACTGTCTTACTTTCAAATCATTCATTCGAATATGTTTTCTTCTGCCTACAGTCACATGCCTACTAATTTAACCATCAATTATTTGAAGATGGCCCATCAATTTATGGTCAACTGGTTTTCTTTAGATGCCAGGAAAGCCCGACTAGATTTAGTGGCCACCTGCATGATCAGATGGCAGCAACCTCCCATATTTCTGAACATTAAAAAATTAAGCTAAGACGAAGTACAGGTGTTTTAGAAATTCTTTTGGGTTCAATCTAAAATAACCGATGCCGAAGAGGAAATCTCATTTCCCCATTTGCTTCCGGAAGAGTTCCCCTAAAAGACAAATTGATTGCTCAAAGCATGTCATAATAATGAGAAGAAGCACTTCCTTTGTTTACGGAGCAGATTTTTTTTTAAAGTGTCGGGGGGGGGGGGGAGGGGTGGGAGGGGGTTAGTATACATAGCGTTCACAGGGCACTCTTGAAGTGCTGGTACTTAGATGAAAGTGCCACTTCAAAAGGCGCACGCAAAGAATTTCGAGTAAATTTGTTTTGATTGTAGAATTTTAGAGGTCATAGGGTCAGACAAAGGGGGGGGGGTGGGGGATGGTGCTAGTCTATCATGTCATGCATTGGAATACTTGGATACGTCATAAGTCATGCTGCGAACATAGTCATGGCTTGGATACGTCATAAGTCATGCTGCGAACATGGTCATGGCTTGGATACGTCATAAGTCATGCTGCGAACATAGTCATGACTTTGATAAGTCATAAGTCGTAATGCGAACATGGTCATGACTTGGACACTTCATAAGTCATGCTGCGAAAATGGCCATGACTTTGATAAGTCATAAATCCTGCTGCGAAATCATTATTTTTATCTCATAGAGACTCCAATAAAGTGTTCCTTTTTAAACACTCATTATCAAGCCAGTAGCCACTACCTGATGCTATGCTCATTAGTCTATCATGCTGGTAGCCACTACCTGTCACTATGCTCATTAGTCTATCATGCCAGTAGCCACTACCTGATGCTATGCTCATTAGTCTATCATGCTGGTAGCCACTACCTGTCGCTATGCTCATTAGTCTATCATGCCAGTAGCCACTACCTGTCACCATGCTCTATAGTCTATCATGCCCGTAGCCACTACCTGTCGCTATGCTCATTAGTCTATCATGCCAGTAGCCACTACCTGTCGCTATGCTCATTAGTCTATCATGCCAGTAGCCACTGCCTGTCGCTATGCTCATTAGTCTATCATGCTGGTAGCCACTACCTGTCGCTATGCTCTATTGTCTATCATGCTGGTACCCACCACCTGACAGTATACTCCACAGAAGCATACATATTCTACGTTCGTAGTTCTATTGAATGCAAAGCGCAGTTATACATTAGAGGCTTTCACAATGAAAGTAAACGTAACATATTTGTAAAACTGTATGGGGTAAGATCACGAAGGAAAAAAAAATATTTTCCGAGAGAAAAGAGCGTAATGGGTTGGTGCATATCATTTCCGCTTTCACATCATTTGTGGTTGTCATGATTTGGCGAAGTAAACATGGATTGGATAACGCCATTGTTAATTTGAGAGGAAAGAAATTATAGTAAAAAGTAAACATTTTATTTTTGAAAGCTATTTTATTGGGTATGTTTTAAAAAAAACTCTAACTTACTGGAATCGAGTTTAGAAACAACAAACATGATTTTGGAACCAATCCAAATTGGTAAAAGTAGGCGGCAACCATGGGCAAGCTACTCTGTTTAACAAAGATTTGAACGTACCTAATAAAATGTTGTTTTTTTTATAATGTTACTTAGCATTTACCTGAACCCCCACACACGTGAGTGGGCTGAACCCCCCACACACGTGAGTGGCCCGAACCTGGAAGAGGAATTAACTTGGTCAGTGACTCCAGCAAGACTTCACCTTTTCAGGCAGTGACTCCAGCCAGACTTGAGCATTACCTCACCTGTACAGTCAGTGACTCCAATAAGACTTCTACATAACTTCACCTTTTCAGTCAGTGTCTCGGGCAAGACTTGAGCATTACTTCACCTTTTCACTCAGTGACCTGAACAAGACTTGAGCGTTACCTCACCTGTACAGTCAGTGACGCCAGCACGACTTGAGCATCACCCCACCTCTTGAGTCAAAGACCCGAGCATGACTCGAGTCTTGCCTCACCTGTACAGTGACGACAGTTACAGTCAATTTCAAATTTTATCAGATAAACCTGTTACATATTTTCGTTTCTCCATCAGCATGGAATCAGCTCTTGTTTGGGGGGGGGGAGGGGGGAGTCGCCCTATTCGGAGACTGCTCTATTTACGGCATGACACGGCTCTTCGGTGGTGCATCTCGGTGTTCTCCTGAAGAGCACTTGATTGCACCGAAGTTATTTTTAGAACACTTATCTTTATTTTGGCTTTCAACGCTGCGCATAAAAAAAAAATTTAGTTCTTAGAGAATTTTGTTAGAGGGTATGACCAGCCCATAATTTGATTTTGGTGTCATGAAAGCGAGAAACTTGTCAACTGATTTTGGTGATGGGTTCCAGAAATAGATTTAGAACTGACCTTGGTCCAATCAACTAACTGAACAATGTCCAAACAGTATCCAACATGGCCTCCACTGTTTGGAATTAGGGAGGTGGTGGGTTGCCAAAAGACTCTATGCGTTTAAACATGTCTCTTTAAAAATGGTTAAAAGAGCTCACTGTCATTGAAATGAAGCTATCCCATCGGAGACTTGTAAATCCACGCCTAAAACAAAATGTATTTGTGTTTTTAAATACTTTATTATATTAACTTCGCTTTTTGTTCCTGCGTTTCTTTTTGGCTGGATGTGAGGCAAACTTTTCGGACGGCTAACTGACCCACTTCCCGTCAACCTGTCGAGCTTAAACTTGACACATTGATCAAATTGTCATCCCCAACCCCAAAAAATCAGTTTTTCTTGTTGTTTTCGTTAAGAGAGAGAGAGATCAAGAAATATGATTGCATGAATTAAAATCTCTATAACTGCGCTAAATGAGATTCTTTAAAATATCGCAAGTGCGTTGGTGCGTAATATTTTCATTTTATTCTTTTTTAATAGTTGTCGAAATAAATCTACTGTGTAAAAGCGGGAGGGGCACTAGACAATTTATATCAAACAAAATTGGAAAAATGCCTTTATAGAATTTATGTGGAAAAAACCCACGGGGTGGATTTAATTTCCTGTTTATAAATGTTTTAGAGTTCTTACTGTCTCCTCTCCAAGATTTAAATGGCCTGTCATCATGGTCCTTTCATCCGGACGCGATCAAGGTATCTTGTATCCCTTTCTGCCCCACACCCCAGGATCGTCCACTGCACCCCACCTCCTTTGCATACACCACCACCCTTTCCAAACCACATGCATTTCCCACTTCTTATCTCAACCAAGCCGTCCTTCCAACCTTCGCCCCTTGTTTCCACCCCTTGTTTCCACCCCGCGTCCGAACTATCAGATTCTCCTGGAGATATTGATAAATCGTGCGCTGCCTATCAATCGTTTGAAGCACCTGAAGACGAGGTTTGACCTTCGTGTGCTTAGTCCTAGCATCATAATCGTCACGACTGTATCCGGCACCGAGAAGACGGGTGCTACACATGACCCATGTGCTCCTATTTATAGCGACTTTCAAGAACACATGTCAAAACCCAATGTTCCCCAAGTTCAAACCCAATGTTCCCCACGTTCAAACCCAATGTTCCCCACGTTCAAACCCAATGTTCCCCACGTTCAAACCCAATATTCCCCACGTCAAAACCCAATGTTCCCCACGTCAAAACCCAATGTTCCCCACGTTCAAACCCAAAGTTCCCCACGTCAAAACCCAATGTTCCTCAAGTTCAAACCCAAAGTTCCCCTTTTCACGTACAACCCTAAGCGTTATCCAGGTATCCACGCCAAAATCTTCCCAAACTTCTCATTACGTTTTTTCTGTACGTTCAACAACCACCAATAAAATGTAAACAATCCATCAAAACTTTCCCCCGTATTTTGGTGGGTTTACCGTAAAAGTTGAATCGATTTTGGAGAGAGACTCGTGCTTGAAAAAGGGGGGAGGGGGGGGCACACATCCATACTATTAGAAGCATCACCACGCTTTAGTCATGTTTCGTATTCATCTCTCGGCAATGTCAACGAGTTTGTAAACAAAACAAAAATCAATTACATTAGCCCATGTACCACATCAGCCCTGGTACCACATCAACCCTGGTACCACATTAGACTAGGTACCACATAAAACCAGTACCCCATTAGACCAGGTACCGCATTAGCCCAAGTACCACATTAGCTCAGTTACCACATTAGCCCAGGTACCACATTAGACTACGTACCACATTAGACCAGGTACCACATTAGACCAGGTACCACATTAGACCAGGTACCACATTAGACTAGGTACCCCATTAGACTAGGTACCACATAAGCCCAGGTACCACATTAGACCAGGTACCACATTAGACCGAGTACCACATTAGCCCAGGTACCACATTAGACTAGGTACCCCATTAGACTAGGTACCACATCAGCCCAGGTACCACATTAGACCAGGTACCACATTAGACCTGGTACATCATTAGACCAGGTGCCACATTAGACCAGGTGCCACATTAGATCAGGTGCCGCATTTGACCACGTAGCACAATAGCCCAGGTACCACATTAGACTAGGTACCCCATTAGCCAAGATGCCACACTAGACCATTTGCCAAATTAGCCCAGGTGCCAAATTAGACCAGGTACCACATTAGACCAGGTGCCACATTAGCCCAGGGACCACATTAGCCAAGGGACCACATTAGCCCAGGTGCCAAATTAGCCCAGGTGCCAAATTAGACCAGGTACCCCATTAGACCAGGTACCACATTAGCCCAGGGACCACATTAGCCCAGGTGCCACATTAGACCAGGTGCCACATTAGACTAGGTACCACATTAGACCAAGTACCACATTAGACCAGGTGTCACATTAGACTAGGTACCACATTAGACTAGATGCCACAGACATTCTTCAACACACACACTCTTGCTGCTGCCTATTAAATACTTGTTTATCTTATGTTTGTTGAGCTACCTAACGTTATGAATTACATGTAACACATTTATGACTATTTATGAGTCGACTTACTCACACGTCCACGTTCTTCTACCAACGTCAAAAAGCGATACATATCCATACTTCCTGCAAGTATTCTAGTAGCGATCATCCAGGTCTGTATTACAATATCCCCCTGCCCCCCCCCAAACCCCCTGTTTTCCCCACCTCC
>CAXITT010000089.1:742387-760265 GCA_964033795.1 Lymnaea stagnalis | reverse complement strand
AATGCCCAGGGATACTTTCCGTCCCAGAATGCATTGCTTTTTTTTTCTCCGGTTTTGCCATATTACCGTTTAGTCCCCCCCCCCCAGATCCCCCCCACCCCCCCCCCCCCGAACCATTTTTCAAATCCCACTGCTCACATTCGACCAGCTAACCCACCGGGTCAAGTCTACTGTTTCCCACACCAATGGTGGCATCACCATGGTCCAGGTACGAACGCGCTCAAGTGAATTTTATTTTGCACTTATCAAAGTCAAACCGGAAGGTGACGTGTACGACTAGCACATCACGGAGCCAACACAGCACGGAGCTAGCACATCACATAGCTAGCACATCACAGAGCTAGCACATCACGTGACTAGCACATCACGGAGCTAGCACATCACGGACCTAGCACAGAACAGAGATAGCACAGCACGGAGCTAGCACATCACATAGCTAGCACATCACATAGCTAGCACATCACAGAGCTAGCACATCACGGAGTTAGCAGATCATGGAGCTAGCACATCACGGATCACATAATGGAGCTAGCACACAACGGAGCTAGCACACCACAGAGCTAGAACATCACTGAGCTAGAACATCACTGAGCTAGCACATCACGGAGCTAGCACAGCACGGAGCTAGCACAGCACGGAGCTAGCACATCTAGGCGCTAGCACATCACTGAGCACATAACAGAGCTAGCACATCACGGAGCTAACACAGCACGGAGCTAACACAGCACGGAGCTAACACAGCACGGAGCACAAAACGGAGCTAGCACACACGGAGCACATAACAGAGCTAGCACATCACGGAGCTAGCACTTCATCCGTTACACTTACACAGATTTAATTACTCTGTAATTTAAATTAACATTACACGAATTCCTTACAATAATAATAATTCGTATTTTTATGACAGAGAGAGAGAGAGACAGAGAGAGAGAGAAGATGTTGTGATGTATTAGTTTGAACTATTCCGTTTTGACCTAGTTACGTATTGAATCTTACTATTAGGGAGTGTTTCAGTTCAATGTAGCGGTTCTCAAACCAATAGCGTTAACAGATAGAGAGATGGTGTGATGTATTAGTTTGAACTATTCCGTTTTCACCTAGTTAAGTATTGAATCTTACTATTAGGGAGTGTTTCAGTTCAATGTAGCGGTTCTCAAACCAATAGCGTAAGATTCCGTTAAAACGGATTCGCTCCAGTTTTCCCGAAGACTTAAAATTTCACCGGCTTAACTTGAATTCGAGACGACGCCTAATGAAACACCAGGATTTAAGAAAGGGCGGGACAGTTCTTGGAAGATCACTCCGCGGTGGCGCCTTTAGATTAATGAGTTATGCGGTTGTCTAATATTACACACGTGATTCTGGATATCCACTGATGTAAAGAATGGTGATAAAATGAGGGGGGGGGGGTTCGAAACGAAAATAGCCTCGCCCGTGCTCAACGAACCCGCGTGCCGCCCTCTCGAGACAACACAGATGTGTGCTCGTGTGCTGTTGGCACAAGGATGAGCACTGTATACAGCAGAACACACCCCCCTACTCACACACACACATACACACACACCGGTGCCTGCCCCACTGCTTGGCCTCTCAATCGTCCACAGAAGGGGGGTCACACTCACGTGCGATGTTAAACTCAACCAATAAACACCCACTACACAAGCTTTGATCTCCCTCCCCCCCCACCCACCAACAGCACCATTATAGTGTTCTTAAAGCAAGTTTCTGATAAGGTTCTGTACGCTGTAGCACTATGGCGTGTACACTAAAGCACTATGGCATGTACAATAAAGCACCAAGGCCTGTACACTTAAAGCAAAATGACATGCACACTAAAGCGCTATGGCCTGTACATTATAGCACAATGGCGTGTACATTATAGCACAATGGCGTGTACATTATAGCACAATGGCGTGTACTCTATAGCACAATGGCGTGTACTCTATAGCACAATGGCGTGTACTCTATAGCACAATGGCGTGTACTCTATAGCACTTTGGCGTCGTCTTTGAGATCCTCAGACATTCTTTTTCATTTTAACGTGTACTTGTTACTATGCCTGGCTGCGACCCATAAAAAATGCTCTCTATTACTTGATACAACAGCTTCCTGTTACTGCTGTCTGCTGTAAGAAAGAATCGCTGAAAGACAGGAATTGATTGTTTTAAATTGATTGTATTAAACATCAACATCTGACCAAACTGCCCCCGTTCCGCTAATGACTAAATCAGTCACGCAAAGACTGCTGACTACATCACGGTTCATTAATCATCTACCTCACCGCCCCCACAACCACCTTCCCAGCGTGCAATGGTATTCATTGTCTACCGTCGTTCCCGGGATTCCTCTGGTAACAAATGGGACAGACTCCCCCACATAAATACTCCAAGAGTAGGCACTCGCTCGTACACTCATCGCCTCCCGTGGTTGCCAGACCGTCGTCTCTGTATCGTAAGACGTGTCTCGTAGAGTCATCCCACTCCCCTCTTGCACCCCACTTTCGCCAGGGGATGAGTTCCACAGGTGACCCAAGCACTCAGCAGCGGCCTGCCCTCGCCTTAACCTGGGCTACCGGTTTCTGGTTTTTATGGTAGTTTTCTGGGGCACATACTTTTCATGTGCTTGTCCTTTTCGACCTCAGTTCCGTCAGCCATACACCACATATAACTGAATGCCGACAACCATGCAACCCATAGAACTGAATGCCACCAGTCAACTACACACAGAACTGAATGCCCACAGCCAAACTGCCCATATAACTGAATGCCGCCAGCCATACTGTCCATAGAACTGAATGCCGCCAGCCATACAATCCACAGAACTGAATGCCGCCAGCCATACAATCCATAGAACTGAATGCCGCCAGCCATACAATCCATAGAACTGAATGCCGCCAGCCAACAACACACAGAACTGAATGCCGCCAGCCATACTGCCCATAGAACTGAATGCCGCCAGCCATACTGCCCATAGAACTGAATGCCGCAAAGCCATACTGCCCATAAAACTGAATGCCGCCAGCCATACTGTCCATATAATTACCGGATGTCGGAACTAAATTCTGATTTTTTTTCTTTAGAGTCATATTTCCGTCAAAAATAAAAAGTCCATATTAGATCTTGGTTGAACCCATTGCAAGTTGTTGTGTCCAGAGAATGGACGGTTGCCTCTCTGTTTGAGATTGGGTTCACACCCCGTGGCCTTGGGCTCACACCCTGTGGCCCTGGGCTCACACCCTGTGGCCCTGGGCTCACACCCTGTGGCCCTGGTGGGCTCACACCCTGTGGCCCTGGTGGGCTCACACCCTGTGGCCCTGGGCTCACACCCTGTGGCCCTGGGCTCACAGCCTGTGGCCCTGGGCTCACACCCTGTGGCCCTGGGCTCACACCCTGTGGCCCTGGGCTCACACCCTGTGGCCCTGTGGTTGAAACTTATGTTTTTCATATTTACGGTTGGTTTGTTTTAAATTAACTAATAACTACATCAGTTCTAAAATTAAATTTGTATGTACTCACATATTTATTTCCGTCGCTTTCGCCCGACCTCTCGTGGCAAAATGTTGAATGATTTAGTAACTAGGTTGGTAGTATGTGGGTTAACATAGTGCCTGATATGTGCATGATACAATCTCCGAGACAGTGAGATGGAGACAGTGAGATGGAGACAGTCAAGATGTCATCGACAATGATTTACTTTTTAAATACAAAATGGCAACTACAACCCACTTGGTGACACGTACTTGTACAATGGCAACTACAACCCACTTGAAGACACATATTTGTACAATGGCAACTACAGCCCACTTGGTGACACATATTTGTACAATGAACACTGCAAGGTACTTGGTGACCCCATTTGTACATCCTTTCTGACATTGATCGATTTGATTACAAGGGCAATTTTAAAACATTAATTGATTAATTACACGTTACAAATCAATAGCTTGACCTCAGTTGCAAAATTATGTTAATTCATTCACCATTCACCCTCTCTCTCTCTCTCTCACTCATCCTCACTAACTCACCCTCTCTCACACACCCTCTCTCACTCACCCTCTCTCACTCACCCTCTCTCACTCACCCTCTCTCACTCACCCTCTCTCACTCACCCTCTCTCACTCACCCTCTATTACGGTACTCACAATCTTTCACTCACAATCTCGCACTCACCATCCATCACTCACCATCTCTCACTCACCCTCTCTCACTTACCATCTGTCACTCACCAACCACTCACCAACCACTCACCATCCAACTGTTTCATCCTTCATTCGTCACACCTCCAAAAAGGTCCATAACTCATCCAACCATTCACGAACACTCCACCGCTGGACGTCATAGTGTCAGCCACCCCTCCCCCACCCCTTACTTGACCTACCGTCATAATTATGGTAACAGCGAAGGTCCAGGCGAACGCCTCAAGATCAGACAAATATTTCCACAGTTGCCCTCCCCGAGACCTGGTTTTGGTCACGGGGCCAAGGTAAACACGGTGACCGACCCGAGCCCCAAGTACTGAGCCTGGCCCGTTTCTAATGGCTGGCACTCAGCCAGGGTGTACATGATGATGATGTGACCTTGACCTGTGTTAGTCCAGTGATGACTCGAATCATAAGAGTTGAATTAACTTCAATTCAATGAACACCAGCCCCTCTAAACTATAGCGGTTCTCAAAGTCAGCTCAGAAGCACCAAACTTCTAACAGCCTTTTTTTCTCTTCCGTAGCAACTATCAGTGGGCAGTAGGATATTCTGGTGGGTTGCATGGTGGGATATTCTTGTGGGTTGCAGTGGTGGATGATGCTGGACGTGATTGGCTGTGTTTTACCCTGGCGAATTTATCATTGTAACGCTACATCTCTTGAACACTTTGTTGTTGTCAATGGTGGCGTCTTATCTTTTTCATGGAGTGGACCACGTAGGCGGATCCAGGAATGATCCAGGGTTTAGGTTAAACTTACTAGAATCAAAGGTTCTCACCACCCCCTTTCCTGCCCCCGACTGTCTCCGACCGTATCCTCATCGCTGTCGATCGTTCACGCCTATCTGGACCATCCGCCTATCTGGATGATCGCACCCGACTGAAAGATAGTTTGAACTGGGCATGGACCATCTGCCTATCTGGATGATCACACCCGACTGAAAGATAGGTTGAACTGGGCATGGACCATCCGCCTATCTGGATGATCACACCCGACTGAAAGATAGTTTGAACTGGGCATGGACCTTCCGCCTATCTGGATGATCACACCCGACTGAAAGATAGGTTGAACTGGGCATGGACCTTCCGCCTATCTGGATGATCACACCCGACTGAAAGATAGGTTGAACTGGGCATGGCGGGGGACAACCGCTGTTGTTCTAACCTTCTTAATGTCGCGTACTGTCCCAACCTTGTGTACAGGGTTTGGGACCACTGTTTATACAAGACCAGTACCGTTGTTTACAAGGTTAGTACCGTTGTTTACACGGTTAGTACCGTTGTTTACTCGGTTGGCTCACCGATGTTGCCGCCGTCGATCTAAACTCTGACCAGTGGAGCCGTCTCCTGTCGGATGAGGCTGGAGCTGAAATGTCATCGGCCGCCGTGAAATGTCTGGTACAAATGTCAGAACGTCACCTTAACTCTACGCCGTACTGGCAGAACTACCCACAGCTCTACTTGGCAATAGTTCTTGAATTTCCTGGTATTCCTAGATTTGTATTGCTAGATTTGTATTACTACATTAGTATTCCTAGATTAGTATTCCTAGATTAGTATTCCTAGATTTGTATTCCTTAGATTATTATTCCTAGATTTGTATTCCTAGATTTGTATTTCTAGATTAGTATTTCTAGATTTGTATTCCCAGATTTGTATTTCTAGATTAGTACTCCTTACAGTAGTATTCCTAGATTTGTATTCCTAGATTTGTAATCCTAAATCAGTGAACGGGTTCAGAAAATTACTGATCTTAAATTTGATGAAATTTCCTTTAATGTTAATGTACGACTTCATTTGTATATTTAAAAAAAAAAAAAATGTATGGCCTCGAAAATTTAAATCCTATTTGTGAATGTTTGGTCATCTTGTTTTTGTGACCTAAATTTACATTGAACCTTAAGCAGCCTATGAAATTCTTAGATGTTTTAGAATCGTCTACAATCCTTAGAATCGACTACCATCATTCTTCCATTCAGGAATTTCAAAAAAACTAACAAAAAAACAACAAAACACACGTTAAATACATTGTCAGGACGTAAACAAACTTTGTTTGAGAAGCTCAGTACCCACCCAACCCCCCAAATTCTCACCCTAATTCTCAACATTGCTCACCCTACTTCCCCCATTTGCACCTTCCCCTCCCATTCTCACCCTACCTCCTCCATTCTTACCCTACCTCCCCCATTCTCACCCTACCTCCTCCATTCTCACCCTACCTCCCCCATTCTCACCCTACCTCCTCCATTCTCACCCTACCTCCTCCATTCTCACCCTACCTCGTCCATTCTCACCCTACCTCCTCCATTCTCACCCTACCTCCTCCATTCTCACCCTACCTCCTCCATTCTCACCCTTCCTCCCCCATTCTCACCCTAACTCCTCCATTCTCACCCTACCTCCTCCATTCTCACCCTACCTCCTCCATTCTCACCCTACCTCCTCCATTCTCACCCTACCTCCTCCATTCTCACCCTACCTCCTCCATTCTCACCCTACCTCCTCCATTCTCACCCTACCTCGTCCATTCTCACCCTACCTCCTCCATTCTCACCTTACCTCCTCCATTCTCACCCTACCTCCTCCATTCTCACCCTACCTCCTCCATTCTCACCTTACCTCCTCCATTCTCACCTTACCTCCTCCATTCTCACCCTACCTCCCCCATTCTCACCCTTCTTCCCAGCCGCACCTACTCCTCCCTTTTCGCACCTTACACCCCCCCATCCCCTATCATATTCATTTTCCCGCTACTGTTATTAGTAACAGATTATCCATTAGCCTACAAGATACAATTAACCCGTAATTTCTCAGATCGGCACGGGGAAAAAATTATCCCTGAAATTGTCAGCTCTAACATCGAGGTAGACGAAAGCCATGATTGGCTGGATTTATGAAGAATAGGTTGGGAATTTAGAAAGTAAGGTGGCCTGGGGGCGGGTGCTGCGATTAAATCACTTTCTTATATTGGGGCGTCATTTTTAAACGCTAATTTCTGTTGCGTCTTATTTACTTGAGATTTACTGGGTCACTATTGTTTCTTTAGGGGATCTGAACGTCCAAAATTATGTTTAAAATGTATTTTTAACCAACACTTGCTGAGTACATTAACCAAACATGATGAGATGACCTAAGCAGGTACCATTTTTGTCAAGGTGAGATTCCTCGTGCATCACCAACCAGGTATCCTATTTTATTTCCAAAATAATTATCGTCTGACACGCGCGACGGTTAGTTAAGGGGGGAAGACAACTCTTGCATGTCAGATAGTCTCCCCCTTCGCTTCCAGAACAACAGAACAACATCGCATGGTTGCCAGATGCAAGAGGACGGAGCCGGAACCAATCCATTCGTTTGTTGATCACGACACCTCCCAACCCTCTCCCCAACACTGCCAACACTAAAATGTGTTCCGACACCCCATTCCCCGAAACAACGCTGTGTACTCCCTCGGCGCCCCTCTCCCCAACACTCAATAACCAATTAAACACACAAAAAAAATTGATTTTTGAAGTCATTTCAGCAATCATGATGTTCTTAATTATTTTGCTTTCTCCCGAGATTAATTAGACACAGTTTGTGTCAATAAAACAATAAATTCATCTTTAATGATGATTTACAAACAAATGTAAACGTTTAGGCTAATGCCTTCATTAGCGCAAAAAACAACATGTAAATAAGTATAAATTAAATGTACATACTATAGTTTGACATGTATCGTACCTAAAATTTGAAAAGAATAAGAGAGGGCGCAAATCTCCGACACAAAGACAATGTTAAGAAAAACGGAGAGGAAGTGGGTGGGAGTAAAAATTTAAAAACCAAACAGGAAAAAGACATGGCAGGTAAGTAAAATTGTGAATTTGGTTTATACCGTATGGAGACAGCGTGTCAAATGTTGTTATTAATGATTTATCCCCATATAAAATCTATATGTTATTGAAATGACGGCTAGTGAGGCTCATTGAAGGAAGGCACGTGTGTGACATCTGCTCACTGATAGAGCAATGCTCAGCCATTGTTTGTTGTACAGACACACATATATTACAGAGCACTCCATGATGGATCCGATAACAGCAACAACAACAAAAAATCAATAGGGGATAACTAGGGAAGATAATCCAAATGTCTGTAGTCTGCATGAGTTATTTAGTTTATCCAAGGGAGCCTACTGGGTCATATTTTTTTCGTATCATTCCCCTGATGTTTACGCTCAAGGTTTGTTGGTAAACATACCCTCCCCCCCACCCCACACACGCGTTGTTTATTTACACCTGTCGGGGTAATAGCATGCGCTCCAGAAGCGGTCTTTTGGTTATCGTCTGCGGTACCTTCAGGCATCCAAGTGCAGTGCTTGGAGTGTTGGTGTCTTCTGTAACAAATTATGACAATCAACCGATCAATAAAATTAAACTTATGTGACGCTGGTACTTGTACTCTGTGGTGCTTCCATTAGAACTCTGTAGTTTGATGCTACTAGTACCCTGTGGTTGATGCCGCCTGGTTGATGCCGCCAGTACTCTGTGGTGCTTCCATTAGAACTCTGTAGTTTGATGCTACTAGTACCTGTGGTTGATGCCGCCTGGTTGATGCCGCCAGTACTCTGTGGTGCTTCCATTAGAACTCTGTAGTTTGATGCTACTAGTACCTTGTGGTTGATGCCGCCTGGTTGATGCCGCCAGTACTCTGTGGTGCTTCCATTAGTACTCTGTAGTTTGATGCTACTAGTACCCTGTGGTTGATGCTGCCTGGTTGATGCCGCCAGTACTCTGTGGTGCTTCTATTAGTACTCTGTAGTTTGATGCTACTAGTACCCTGTGGTTGATGCCGCCTGGTTGATGCCGCCAGTAATCTAGTGGTGCTACCAGTAATCAGTATGTAAGCGCAGGAATAAGTGAGTAAGATGCATACATCTGTAGGCACTCAGTATCACAGTCATGACATGGAGCGTCTGTCTGGGGTAGGGTAACATGTTGGGGCCCGCATTAACCCATACACAGATTCATAAGTCATTTATAAACTAAAGCCCTCTGTGAGCAAGTACCTGGCCTTTATTCCTACACCGTCACCAGACGATCCTCCCTCGACTCCAATCTCCTCCTGATTTTAGTGCCCTCCGCGATTCCAACCTCCTCCTGAATGTCAGTGCCCTCCCAAATACCAATATCCTCCTGAATGTCAGTGCATTCCAGATTCCAATCTCTTCTTGAATGTCAGTGCCCTCCCAAATTCCAATCTCCTCCCAAAAATTCAACGTCTTTTTTAAATTCCAGTGTTTTCCCGAATTCGAATGTCTTCCCCGAATTCCAATATCCTCTCTTATATCAATATCTTCCGAAACATTAACGCCATTTGAATGTCTTCGCTATCGTTGCTCAGAAAGTTCCTAGTAATTCCTTTGTTCATTCTCGCCAACACTCATAACAACTGTACATCCAACACCCCATCACGACTGACCTTACAACCCACATAGTCAATACCAGCCCCAACCTAGACCTCCCACCCCTGTCTCTCTCCTCTCTGCCTCCTCCTCTCTCCCCCTTCCTGGCATTAATTCGTTCCATTTGATACGATCAAGACGGCCTCTCCGAATCCTTATAAAACGAAATCAATGCAAATGGCCATGCGTTGACAGCGAAATCAAGACATCCGACACAAAGAGACGACACGCGGCTGGCCTGGTTAGCCTTCCACCAGATTTAATACGACAGGGGGCGCTCGCTGCCGGCGAAAGTCGGCCTTCGCCTACAAAGAGAAAACTAGGACATAACACAGTTACATCCTTTGCTTGGTGGGTTTTTTTGTTGTTGTTTTTTTTAACCCAAAGAAAAATGAGAGTTAATGATGGCCGCCAGAAAAAAAACATGGTTTTTAGAATGGGATTTGTGTGGGGGTGGCATCAGGGTGTGGGGAGGGGGGGAATGGGAATTTGTGACGCAATGCTTCCAGGGAAATAAAGAACAAAGCCACTTAGGGCCGAATCTCTGGTGGCATTTTATTTAACGGCATTTTAATGTGAACATCGATGGACATCGTTGTAGTCCGTTGCTGAAATGTCCTCTTAAGACATTGGCCGTGGGCGTCCAGTGAAAAAAAAAAAGGAGTGTAGAATAAAGATTCCAATACGCAATCACAATTAAGAAGGAAAACAACTAGTAATGTTAAACAGCACATCCAGTAGTAACAGGTGTCTGCTTGTCTTGTAAGAGAAAGAGTATGTGTTGATGACAAATATGTATACGGAATATACGTCACAGATGGCGTGCTAATCAAATTAATTATATTGCCTGATAAAATATTAACGAAAATCTCTCCCGCCCCCCACCCCGGACTACATTTAGGAATAGGGTTAGGGTTAGGGTTAGGTTTAGGGATAGGGTTAGGTTTAGGGTTAAGGGTTGTTATCTTTTCCTAAACAAAATAAAATATTGTATAATTAAATTTAAACCCAATATTACGAAATATTTATTGACAATTTATCACAATGCCCTTCTCGCTTCTTTTTAGTATCGCACTTTTTATTACATTTTTTTTAAAAATCATTTTTCAAATCAAAAGAAGCTTCATCAAGTCAAAAACCAAGGGCTGGTCACCGTGATGATTAATTAAAGCAGAAGCTCTCCCCATGACATTCCACACACACACACTTAACCATTTTTAGCGTCCATTTCATGACACCCCCTCCCGCTTCCAACCACCCCCAATTCCACTCTTCCACTCCCCCAACCTCTCCGCACATCCCTCCACTTTTTTGTCCGTTGTTGTTTCACCAAGTTTAAAGACGGCCAATGATGTAGGGCAGCTCCACAGTGGGTCACACCCCTGGGGGCAGCTCCACAGTGGGTCACACCCCTGGGGGGCAGCTCCACAGTGGGTCACACCCCTGGGGGGCAGCTCCACAGTGGGTCACACCCCTGGGGGGACAGCTCCACAGTGGGTCACACCCCTGGGGGGCAGTTCCACAGTGGGTCACACCCCTGGGGGGCAGGTCCACAGTGGGTCACACCCCTGGCCACTGTGGAGAAGTTGAGATTGTTTTCTTGTCTGTTTTATTTCCATTTAGAGCATTTAAAACAATTTTTTTTTCGTGCAGAAATACCGAAACAAAAGACAAAAAAGTTGTTTTTAAACGTTCTGAAAATTTTCAGTTGTCTGGGAATTTTAACATTTCAATTTTTTTTTTATTATTTATTATTTTTTCTTTGGTAATTCATTATTTTCGATAAACATCTGACTTAACTGAAGTACAAACAAAGAAGGCAGAAGGGGCTGGCTTTATCACCTGTCGTTTGGGCCTTTTGGGCCTTTTGGGCCTTTTGGGCCTTCAGTTCAATCACTGGTACTCGTACATGGCTTCACGTTCAACAGTGGTGGACCTTATTTTCTTAACTTACTATAAATAATAATCTCAACGCTACTTATAATTAATAATTTTCCCATCCGAGCGAATAACAAGACTCCTGGAATAAAAGAAATAGTTCCTTTAAAATTTGGGACATAGCGTGCAGAAAACTGTTTGTTAACCAACGAGTCTCCGGAAATATTCGGAGATATCCGGCGAAACGCTGAACTATCATAGGAAGTCTTTGAGCTTTTTTGGGTTGGTCTTTCACGGTGCGTTGATTTGAACATCTCTATATCAAAGCCAAAATTTGTTCCATTTCACCACATAGGATGCTTATGTATATAATATACATATCTAGTTTCATATATTTATGCGCAAGTAATAGCCCGCCAAACGAAATGGCGGTAGGCCACGCTTGAATCTCCGATCTACTGAAGTTACTTGACAAAACATACATTCAAGTAACTCACTTTATCAGATTCCCAGTTTGTGCTTACTGCCTGGGAGTTTTTATTTAAGCGACGATTGAACACATTGTTACAGCCATACATACATTACAGCGTTACAGCCACACATAAATACAGCGTTACAGCCATGAAGCCATAATTTATGGTTACAACTAATATTTTTTTGTACACAAAATTTTGAATTACTCCTCATAAATTGATCACAACAGTAATCTTATAAAATGAGTAGTAGTATTATTTTAAATTGATTTCTATAGGGATTTTTTTTTAAAATTCAATTAATTTTCATGGAGTGAATTTTGCAACATGGGCGTCGTCCCACTTGCCCTTAGTTGGGTTCTAGTTTTTGACTGTGTGAGTGTGTGTGTGGGGGGGCGGGGGTTTGGGGCTTGTTGGTGGTGGTGGTGGGGGGCGGAATTCTAAAAGAAAACCACCAAAGTGAATTGTCGCCCCGAATCAATATCGATTAGTTCAGCATGGCCGCCCTAATGTCACTATCGGCAATGTGTCCCACATCCCCCCCCCCCCCACCCCCCCCCCCCCCCCTGGGCGGAATTCTAAAAGAAAACCACCAAAGTGAATTGTCGCCCCGAATCAATATCGATTAGTTCAGCATGGCCGCCCTAATGTCACTATCGGCAATGTGTCCCACATCCCCCCCCCCCCAAACGCCGCCCCCCCCTCATCACAACCCCTAGGACAAATTCCTTTGTCCTCGCCCCTGTCTGCATCTCGTCATGGCGTGCTATCAGACAGCGTGGCATCCACGCGAGGACCTCTCTGTTAGGCACCCTCACCCGCCATGAGCGTGTCGCTAGCTCATCTTGAAATCCACGCGAAGTTGCGAAGCATTACATCTAATGTTATGATTACATGTTTAATGCTTGAGTTGTTTATTTTCCCATCTCTCCATATGCACAAGCAACACGTGAATGAAAAAGGGGGGAGGGGGGGGGGGAAATTTGGTATCCTAATCTAAAGCTTTGTGTTAAGTATAATTTTTTTTTAATCAGAAGAAACAAAAATATTTCCAGACCTTGTTCTAAAACCCACTCTCAAATTTGTATCAATTCAACTGTTCAGCAGTTTGGAAAAAAAAATCATACGTTTGATATATTTAAAAAAAATTTAAATGAAATCTTTTGAATCCTAATGATACAAGCTCTTGGAAAAGTCCCCATAAATTCGTCCAGGTTTCCAAGGCAACTCAACCCGTCCCCCCCCAACCACATCTTTTTTTTTTTTTTGGTTCCCCCCAGCTCTCTCTTCTCAGCTTTCGGTTGCTAGGATACGACCGGCTTATTGTATTTATAAATGGATTCTGGAATTACTAGAAAATTTAATAAGGCGTCCGCCCGCATCCCGCGTGGACACAAAAGAACCGGAAGCATAATGCGGGATACGGGAAGTTGGATCAAATAGGTCTACAAGGCCAAGACGCCGCGTTCTGTCGGCGGTAAGCAGTTTGTGAGCGAGAGTAATGGGCTTGGCGTGTAGAGTTGAGCACAGGGCTTGGTGTGTAGAGTTGAGCACAGGGCTTGCTGTGTCGTGTGTTGAGCACAGGGCTTGGTGTGTATAGATGAGCACAGGGCTTTGGTGTGTAGTGTGTTGAGAGTAATGGGCTTTTGTGCGTATAGTTGAGCACAGGGCTTCGTGTGTAGTGTGATGAGAGTAGTGGGCTTGGTGTGTAGAGTTGACCACAGGGCTTGGTGTGTAGAAATGAGCACAAAACTTTGGTGTGTATTTTGTTGAGAGTAATGGGCTTGGTGTGTAGAGTTCACCACAGGGCTTGGTGTGTAGAAATGAGCACAGGGCGTTGGTGTGTAGTGTGTTGAGAGTAATGGGCTTAGTGTGTATAATTGAGCACAGGGCTTGGTGTGCAGAAATGAGCACAGGGCTTTGTGTGTCGTGTTGAGCACAGGGCTTGGTGTGTATAGATGAGCACAGGGCTTCGTATGTCGTGTGTTGAGCACAGGGCTTGGTGTGTAGTGTGTTGAGAGTAATGGGCTTGATGTGTAGAGTTGAGCACAGGGCTTCGTGTATAGTGTGTTGAGAGCACTTAGCTTAGTATATATGATGTTATGTGCACTGTGATAGGTGTGTCCTTCCTCCACCTCCCCCCCTTTTCCCCGGAGTCACTTATCCTTTCTAGACGTTGCGTAGATTTAATAAACTTATCTTTCAAGTTCTAAAATATACACGCGGTGTTTTCCCCGATAGCATCACCTTCTGCGTGGGCCAAAGTAAACATGACAAACACCACTTACCCCGAGCACCTTTGTTCCCCCCTCCCCCAACCCCTCTCGGTGCCAGGGGCCCTAAAAGGCGAGCCTGGCGTCGGACCCCAGCTGCCAAGAACCCATTAGTCATCACACGCGCGCCTGGCACCTGTTCTCCCGACATCTGATGTGCTCATCAACATCCATACATTAAACCACTGGCTGGCAGTCAGTGCTAGGTTCATCTGGCAGTTGGTGGATAATCTGGCAGTCGGTGCTAGGAGCATCTGGCAGTTGGTGGAGCATCTGGCAGTCGGTGCTAGGAGCATCTGGCAGTTGAGGCAATTGGCGCTAGTTTTTTTCTGGTAGTCTGTGCTAGGTGCATCTGGCAGTCAGTGCTAGGTGCATCTGGTGGTCGGTGCTAGGCGCATCTGGCAGTCGGTGATGGTGACATCCGGCAGTTGGGGCAATGCGCATCCGGCATTTGGCGCTAGGTGCTTCTGGTCGTCGGTGCTATGTGCATCTGGCAGTTGGTGTTGGTGACATCTGGCAGTCTGTCCTGTCCTGTAACTGTCGTTTGTAGTGTCACTCCCTGACATTGGCACATAACAATGACATAGTTCATTTATGTATCGTGTTTTAAGCTAAAAATCTTTTTCAAATGTCTTTGTTTCTTTAATCGTTACGTTTGCGTTATTCCATGTCTACTTACCAAATTTGATCTCATTCAAATATTTGATTCACTTATAAAATACACTCCGTATATCAGATTAAAAATTGTATGATCATTTTCCGATTTTCCCCCATTTTAATTTTTTTTTTTTTAAACCATTTTGGACATTGTTATCATTCAATACTGAACTCTCATTATCTACACCATCGTTTTGTTTTTTAATATAAAATCTCTTAAACAATTACGTCCTGTATTAATGAAATGCTTTTTAAGATACACGATGCTTACAAATTATTACACTATCTGGAATTGAACACTATCTGGAATTGAACACTATCTGGAATTGAACACTGTCTGGAATGAACACTATCTGGAATTGAACACTATCTGGAATTGAACACTATCTGGAATTGAACACTATCTGGAATTGAACACTGTCTGGAATTGAACACTATCTGGAATTGAACACTATCTGGAATTGAACACTTTCTAGAATTAACACTATCTGGAATTCAGCACTGTCTGGAACTGAATAAAATCTGGAGCTAAACACTATCGAATTAAAATTACTAAATACATGAATCCAAAAGTTTATAAGTCAAACATTTTATTCAGTCAGTGAGCCAGTCAAAACGATGGTTCAAAGCCTTTTTTTTTTTTTTTTTTTTTTTTTTGGGGGGGGGAGTAGGGGTTCACGTTTGATGTTATGTCTGTGACAGTGGACATAATCAAATTTTAAGAATCAGCATAAAGAAATCAATATTTCTCAACTTATTTTTGTCTGTGACAGTGGACATAATCAAATTTTAAGAATCAGCATAAAGAAATCAATATTTCTCAACTTATTTTAGTTCGATCGATCATCCCATGGCCCATAGTTTTGTTGGTGGAGTAGAAAATGAATTTCCAGGGGGGGGGGAAGGGGAAGGGGGGGAAGATGCTGGGTAACCACCTGGCGACCTTCACCCCAGGTCAGGTGCTGTGCCATGTACTCACCTGTACGTCTGCTGTGATAACAGCCCAACTCACGAGTGGTGATACCCTGTAATGGCTGAAGGCAGGGTGTGTTACATGGCATGGTGTGTTATATGGCAGGGTGTGTTACATGGCAGAGTGTGTTACATGGCAGGGTGTGTTACATGGCAGGGTGTGTTACGTGGCATAGTCTGTTACATGGCAGGGTGTGTTACAAGGCAGGGTGTGTTACAAGGCAGGGTGTGTTACAAGGCAGGGTGTGTTTCAAGGCAGGGTGTGTTACAAGGCAGGGTGTGTTACATGGCATAGTGTATTACATGGCAGGGTATGTTACAAGGCAGGGTATGTTACAAGGCAGGGTATGTTACAAGGCAGGGTGTGTTACAAGGCAGGGTGTGTTTCAAGGCAGGGTGTGTTTCAAGGCAGGGTGTGTTTCAAGGCAGGGTGTGTTTCAAGGCAGGGTGTGTTACAAGGCAGTGTGTGTTACATGGCATAGTGTATTACATGGCAGGGTATGTTACAAGGCAGGGTATGTTACATGGCAGGGTGTGTTACAAGGCAGGGTGTGTTTCAAGGCAGGGTGTGTTTCAAGGCAGGGTGTGTTACAAGGCAGGGTGTGTTACATGGCATAGTGTATTACATGGCAGGGTATGTTACAAGGCAGGGTATGTTACAAGGCAGGGTGTGTTACAAGGCAGGGTGTGTTTCAAGGCAGGGTGTGTTACAAGGCAGGGTGTGACCAAGCACGGTGTTTTACGAAGCCTGACACTATCATTCAACATTGCCGTAACGCCAAAGATTAACTGCTTATCTTATAAGTTTATGACACCAGAGAACACCAGATATGATCTTATCATATAAACACTGGCTTTGAAATATTTCAATAAAGATTATTTGATTTCTAATTTTTTATTTGAAATAATTGCGACTCAACATATCAGCCTGAACATTTACTCTACACCCAGATCCCCCATCAAATCCACACAACTCTCCAACACCCACATCCATACAGAAATCACGTTAACCGCCTCGACCAACCACACCTGCAGTTTACACGCGCCACCCCCCCCCCCCCCCCCCACTTTTACCCCTTCACACAATGAATAATGAGCTTCACTAAACTATCGCCCGACCCTTGCACCCCAACCCCCACCCCCCACCCAATGGAAATGGGCGCGTGCACTGGGTACTCTTGACCGATCTGTTTAAGTCATTAAGTTAACACACTATTGATAATGTGACTTACGCGCAATGCCCCCCTCCCCCCAAATTCGACCCCCACCCTCCAAATAAAAATCCCACAACGACACTCACACAGCGGTTCTAAATCTGGGATCCGTGAAGGCTCACTGTGAGTTGAGAGCGAACCTGTTTCCCATTCCCTGAAATTGTACCTTATTCTTGAACACTGGCTAACGCCATAACATAATATTTAATCTTCATGGTAGTTAATCCAGTCCTTGAGCTCATGACGAAGTGGAAATATTATGATGGCCCTGATGATGAATGAAATGATTTATAGAACTGGATGAGAATCAACAATTATTACTATTCGTTAGATTAGAACCCCTGTAGCATCGCGAAGGCACGTGCTTGCCATAGACGAGAACCACTGTTTATCTGGAAGGCACGTGCCCACCTGGGGCGCTACCTTGATCCAACTAGTTTCCGATTGGTCGAAGGAACACAAAGCTGCTGTCGTCCGCTCGCCCACAATACTCAAGGTTGATGAGCTGTGAACCATGCGCCTGCTGGGATCGACTTCTTTGTCCATCAGCTGGCGAAGCGAGTGCTCGGGATTTTTACGATGGCACGACTTCCCGTAGACGCCGAAAGCCCCCCTCCACCGCACTTATATCTTTCATCCTATATAACCACACACTAAGCCCCACTCTCACGTAGTGATAAAATAAGCCCCCCCCCTTCCCAAAATGACAACCACACAACCCCGTCATGCCCCCCACTCTTAATTCATAGTCCCACCGTACGCCCTTTAAGCC
>CAXITT010000089.1:702085-713603 GCA_964033795.1 Lymnaea stagnalis | reverse complement strand
CCCCCCCCCCCAGTATATCACTTACCATCAGTGACCACAAATAGACCACCATTCATTTTTTTGCCCCCTGAAATCTTTACACTACTTGAATACTGTAAACCACGTAATGATCCTGTGGGAGAAGAGAGAAGCTGTCCCGATTACCGCAAATCGAGTATCGATCCTCTGGCAGAAAAGAGAAACCGAGTGTACCCGGTTGTCACAAAGACCGAGTACGTGCCATCGATTCGCTCACCCGTAAACTCTGGCAATAAGTAAGCGGCAGATAACCGTTTTCAATGGGGGAGGTTACTCTCATTGATGACGATGTGTCTTTAGCCCTCGGGCCGGGGGGGGGGGAGGGGGGTGTCATTTGGATTTTCTTTCTGAGGTTCCCTTTAGATGTACTCTTTCATTCCGATACTTCCCAAACCCTTTATTTTATTTACGGAATCCGACTCAAGTCCGAAATGGTTAAGGGTAAAGAGGAGAGCGGGAGAGGATAATGGATAATGAATCCTATTTCTGATTCTGTATTTCGAAAAAATCTCGAGAACACCTTGAACCAAGAAATTGTCGTTCGTGAAACTGTTGCCGTTGCTGTATGGATATTTCCGGATGTTGCCGTTGCTGTATGGATATTGCCGGATGTTGCCGTTGCTGTATGGATATTGCCGGATGTTGCCGTTGCTGTATGGATATTTCCGGATGTTGCCGTTGCTGTATGGATATTGCCATATGGCTGTTATGAAATGTAGGGTGCTGAACGCATCATATTATTACGGCCATCTAGCAATCGAATGTGATTAATCTCATGTCCAACCTTTTGCTTTGAAACCAACTCTTTGCTTTTAGACCAAATATGTGCTTTGAGACCAACTCTTTGCTCTGATACCAACTCTTTGCTTAGATTCCAACTCTGTGTTTTGAGAAAAGTCTTGGCATTGAGACGACTCTTTGCTTGAGACCTTCTTCACCAATTACCACCGCTTTAGCCGGCTATCATTGATAGCCTCACCGTTTATAACGTCGCCGGTTGTAAGTAGTAGCCAGTTGCAGGCCGGGGCTCTACGCACTCAAGTTCTTCATTTATCCGTTGTATTCAGTCAGTTCTGTGGATAGAGAGAGATAGAGAGAGATAGAGAGAGATAGAGAGAGAGAGAGAGCGAGATAAAGAGGGAGAGAGTGAGAATGCTGAGACCAGGACAGAGATAGATTAAAATCTTTTGTTATTGATTAAATGTTCCAGATTTTCCACCACATCAAATCAAAGTCTGGTAGTCGTCATGGCCATTAAAGGGATAATTTGAACAAGATCGGAAAATGCGATTATCTTTTTCAAAGAACCCAATAACCGCTACCGCCCTATATATATATATATATANGTCTGTTTTATACTTTATCCTTGTCTGTTTTATACTTTATCCTTGTCTGTTTTATACTTTATCCTTGTCTGTTTTATACTTTATCCTTGTCTGTTTTATACTTTATCCTTGTCTGTTTTATACTTTATCCTTGTCTGTTTTATACTTTATCCTTGTCTGTTTTATACTTTATCCTTGTCTGTTTTATACTTTATCCTTGTCTGTTTTATACTTTATCCTTGTCTGTTTTATACTTTATCCTTGTCTGTTTTATACTTTATCCTTGTCTGTTTTATACTTTATCCTTGTCTGTTTTATACTTTATCCTTGTCTGTTTTATACTTTATCCTTGTCTGTTTTATACTTTATCCTTGTCTGTTTTATACTTTATCCTTGTCTGTTTTATACTTTATCCTTGTCTGTTTTATACTTTATCCTTGTCTGTTTTATACTTTATCCTTGTCTGTTTTATACTTTATCCTTGTCTGTTTTATACTTTATCCTTGTCTGTTTTATACTTTATCCTTGTCTGTTTTATACTTTATCCTTGTCTGTTTTATACTTTATCCTTGTCTGTTTTATACTTTATCCTTGTCTGTTTTATACTTTATCCTTGTCTGTTTTATACTTTATCCTTGTCTGTTTTATACTTTATCCTTGTCTGTTTTATACTTTATCCTTGTCTGTTTTATACTTTATCCGGAAGCTGTTTTCTAGAAACCTAAAAACCTTTTCGAAAAATAATGTTATGTTGTTAAATGCGTATCACCGCGATACTTCAGTTCTTAGTAATCGTTTAATTAGCACACATTACGTAACAACTATCAGAGTGAGAACCTTAGAGAGCAGTCTGGGAAAACCGACATCCGGGGCCGTATTAAGAGCAGGCGCATGTCTGCATGGGAGCTCGGCAACAGCGTCGCACGTCCCCGCGCAGTGCTGCACCGTGGTGCGTCGTCCATCCTCTGACTAATGGTGTGTCTCGGTGAATTCCAGATGGAGCACACACAAAAAAAAAAAACACGCGCCATGTCATTAAACCTTTTCACATCCCAGACACTTTCCCTGGACCACTCGGATCACCGGATTTCTCATGACCAGAAATGCGTTTCTTCCACCCCACAGTATCTCAGGAACATATCTAGCTAATAGCATATCACAACATTCTTCATAATTACCGAAATGCCACCTCTATTGCAAACAACATCTCATTGTTACAATAAGGTTGTGCACCCCAATGTAAACAAAACTAATGACGTCAAATGTTGTTGTTTTTAATTTGGCGATAGCCTCTAACCAGTGGTGTATGATGTGGGTGTGTGGGGCGGGGGTTAGGCAAACGGATTTTTTTTATTTTTAAACTTTAAATTTTAACAGAAAATTACAAAAGTCCTCTACATTTTCCAGCCAGACCACACATTCTTGGATTTGCCCAAAACGCCAAAAGAAATAATCCCTTAAGAGCACGGCACGTGCCTAAATATTTGATCGATCTCAAACGTTCAGTTAGTAAGAGGACTTTCGAATGTTCATGAATGTCCTAAAGTTGTTCAAGTCATGTTATGGATGGTTGTTTTTTTTATTTTTTAGGGGGGGGGGGAGTTGTTGTACAAAAAGTCACGGGGTACCTAACTGCTAGCACGTGACTTGGTTCAATGAACGTTTTAGAAGATGTTTGTATATTTGGGTGTTCCGGTGTTGGGGTCTTTGTATGTTCGGGTGTTCCGGTGTTTGGCTGCTCGGGTGTTTGTATTTTGGGGTGTTAGTATATGTGGATGGTGAATTTTTTTTAAAAAGGTTTATAAGATTGACAATTGTGTAAATTAAAAACCTAGTATGTAAATAATGCAATTGAAAGAAAAACTGTCGCCTCAGGACATAGGAAATATAGGGAAATGAAGCACTGAAGTCTGACAGTGACAACACTACCTGCGTCTTTATCGCGTTCCAACATCTCGGAGTGAAACAACGCCAAAAAAAAAAAAAAAGCATAAAAGCTGTGAGACTCCAGATTTCACCTGATGCGTCAAATATCGACCCCAAAAAACAAAAAAAAACCATCTCCCTCAGAGGAAGCCATGCCCACCACTAGCCTCTGCCCTAACTCGTCCGAACGGACCAACGCACTCGTGAGCTCACACATCACCCGTCCACCACCGCCACTTACCCTCCCCCCTCTCTCTCTCTTTGACCCCCCCCCCCAAACCTTATAATAGAAAACAAAACCAAAAAAAATAGTGTGGCGATTTGTGGCGATGCATCGAGCCAGTTGATGAGACGGAATCTCTCTCCCTCTCCCCCCCTCCCCTCTCTCTCTCCCTCTCGGAGACTTTGCGTTATGTGGCGGTGCTGTTGTAGGCAGCCACAGTCCTGAGGTACCACAAACACGCCTGGTCCAGTGTGATGGGGAGCTCATGACGGAGATAACTGTAAGCTCTACTTGTTTTTTTTCCTCTTTCTTTTCAAATCTTATGATTATATCTGTTGTTTATCTCTTAGATTCAGCTGCTGTAATAGAATAGAAAGAGAGAGAGAAAGCGAGAGAGAAAGAGAGGGAGAGAAGTCTCATGTTGTTGATGTTTGATTTTTATTGTTTCTTCTGAGATATAATTGTGTTTAGTATTCGGAAATTCAATCTAAACAGCACCAGGAACAGATAAGCCGTGTTTACATAAAGGAAACAAAAATGTTTTTTGATGTTATCTTTATGAGTTATCTTATCTGATAGTATCAAGGACGTGATTGAAAAAATTTGCGATCAGATACTCTTAGGGTTCCGTCTGAAATCTTAAATAGGTATCTACGCATTAAAGCTGTTCTGATCTTCAGCCTACGGTGCAACCAAAGGGGTTGCCAGATGTTCAGTCTAGGGTGTACCCAAAGGGTTGTCAGAAGTTCAGCCTAGGGTTGTCAGATGTTGAGCCTAGGGTGCCACCAAAGGGTTGCTAGATGTCTCCCAGAGTTTGCACTACACACCACTGATTTTTTTTAAAGAACACTCGTTCATCACGTTCATTTGAACGTTGTTCACGTCCGTTGATTTGTTTAAATTTCAATTAAGTTTACTCTACCCAAAAGATGTCCCCCTCCCCCCAATGACCCACTTTCACCACCAGTTTGCCCCCAATCTTCCCCGAACCGTGACGTAATTTGGGAACGCCTCCTAAGCTTGAATTAATAGACAGGACAATATGATTTGAACGTTTCAGCTTAGAGCCTTACTCAGCAAACAAGACAAATATACGTTGTTCACGTCCGGTGATTTGTTTAAATTTCAATTAAGTTTACTCTACCCAAAAGATGTCCCCCTCCCCCCAATGACCCCCTTTCCCCACCAGTTTGCCCCCTCCCCACCCAACCCCCCCCCCCCTTTAAACCTAGTTGTATCGACTGGTGAGATTTAACGCAAGCTCTCGGCCCATGTCTCGTGTTCCAATTATTACCGCTCTTGATCCGATTAAATGGAGATTTGCCACCCCTCGAAGAAACGACCCCCTCCCCTACCCCACCCCACCCACTCTTATCCCACTTTCAACCCTAACCCACGGTAACTATTTTACTGCTGTTGAAAGTGAGCCTTCTCACATATAATTAAACTCCCGAAATGTCTCTCTTTCGATCTCAGTGTTTCCCCCCAAACTCCCTCTAAGAGAGAAGCCCCCGACACGTCTGGAATGTTATTCGAATCCTTCAATTTCCGGAAATTTCTCGCCCCTTCAAACGCAGAAGAGTTTTCCTTTTCGGGGGACCAGATTTCCAAAGCGACGCGCGGGCCAACTGGCAACGAGTCCACGTCATCAGTGTGACCATAATTCATGTAAGGTGTGTAGCCATAAGTCATGTCAGGTGTGTAGCCATAAGTCATGTCGGGTCTGCCAGCTTTGGGAATTGTAAGACCAAGTTGTTGTCTTTTTTTTGTTCACATCCAAGCTGCTAATTTATGGTGTGGTTCACGTTATCAGTGCACTTCCGTTCTAACAGCTTATGATGTGGTTCACGTTATCAGTGCACTTCCGTACTAACAGCTTATCGTGTGGTTCACGTTATCAGTGCACTTCCGTTCAGTACTTTCAGCACAACTGTCAGTTTCATAGTTGCCGCAGTCAATCTAGTTGTTCCCTTCTAGCTGTCACTTCTAGCTGTCACCTCCAGCTGTCATCTCTAGCTGTCACCTACAGCTGTCACTTCTAGCTGTCACCTCTAGCCCCGAAGTCAAGGACCAACTAGTGATGGAATCCATGTATTAATCACAGTTCCGCAAGGCCTCAGGTCACGGGCCACCTAGTGTGAGAATCACTGCATTAAAATAGTACCGCTTCCACCAGACCCCAGGTCATGGACCCAATAGACACATAGTGTGAGAATCCCTGCATTAAAATAGTAACACTTCCACTAGACTCCAGGTCATGGACCTCCAAGTCACCTAGTGTGAGAAACCCCGCATTTAAATAGTACCACTTCCCCCACCCCCCCCCCCCCCCAGGTCATGAACCGAACTCTTCAATTTGTGGGATCGATATTTCTCCTTTGTCTTTGTCATCGTCGGATTTGTTCCCGCGTGACAACACACATAATATCCTTCCCCAGGTTGAAAGTGATGATATCGTATCGCCGTGCTTCAAACTACAAAGATATTTTTAAAAATGTAGCGAGTCGGGGAAGTCTTTAGACTTTGTTATTGGAACAGTGATGTTATCGGTTTTAATTCTTTCGTTCGAAAAAGCATTTTTTTTGTTATTATTATTATTATTTTGTGTGTGTGTGTGTGCAAGGGGAAACATTAAATCCCATTTACGTTGTAATTAATTTTAGAATGAAAGTTCCACATTTGTATTACTTTAGACCAGCGGTTCTCAACCTGTGGATCTAGGAATCATTTTGGGGTCGAAGGACCTTTACACAGGGGTCGCCTAAGACTATAGGAAAACATATATTTTTGAAGTAGCAACGAAAATAATTTTATGTTTGGGGTCACCCCAACATGTGGAACTGTAGTAAAGGGTTCGCGGCATTAGGAAGGTTGAGAACCACTGACTCTAGACGAAGAGCTTTCACAGACACACAAACACGAGCCAACAGAATGGTGCTCATAAATTAACGGACAAGCCATCAGTTTGAAGAATACCAAACTCGGATCGCCAGGTGTCGGGCCAGGAGTTTAGCTCCACTTTTAAAACATCGATTGTTTGTTTTTTTAATGGATTTAATACTGAAACAACAGTGCGAACCGCACCGTACGTACATGACGTCATAGACAGGAGTCGGTTGCATCCGCTTCCTATAAGGAAACCAGGTTCTGTTTTATACAGCTTGACTTGTATTAGTTATTTAGTTTAAATTAAAACAGTGGTGTTGTCTGACAGTTGTCTTTAACGTGAATTTCTAACCCCCCCCCCCTCTCAAGCTTACACTTTTTTTTTCAGCTTTCAAATTGAATGACGCAATTCCAGGTTTGAAAAAAACGATCTATAGATCTTACTCTCTAACCCATGCAAAACTAATTGTATGTAAAATTGCCTGCGCTAGTTAAAATAAAACAAATATATTATAGCCGTGGGGTGGGGGGGGGGGGCTGAGACACAACTAATGAAGAGAAATTAGCAGACCTCAGACGCCAACCACCAGCACACAACCTAGCAACCAACCAATCACCAGCACACAACCTAGCAACCACCCAATCACCAGCACACAACCTAAGAACCACCCAATCACCAGTACACCACCTAGCAACCACCCGTGTCACACAAGCCTAAACCCCACCTCTCTCCACCCACCCCACCCCGTATGCTTTTTCTTTACTTTCTTTGTAACAATACCCCCACCTCCCACCCCCGGGCTATTCAGTATCGTGACGTCGTCTCAGAGATGGTCGATAGTTTGGCATGAAATTTTTAAAAAATCAATTTTTATGTTCATCCGAAATGTTCCAGGTAGAACTGAGGTTCTCACATTCTTGATTCTTGGCCTCTCCAGGTGAATCCCGGTCTTCTCAGGGTCAAAGCCTGATGACCAGGAGTTTTATTGAAGCGTCAGAAAATTTACTTTATTTATTGATGACAATGTCACACACGCGATCCTACAGGGATAGTTTAATGAGAGAGATTGCGGTCATGCTTGGAGGGGGTGGGGGGTGGGGGTGACAAACTTTACTGTACAGGCATGAGAAAACCTAAGAAACCCGGTCACTAGAACTCAATCAACCAGCCAGCCTGTCTCACACATACCGGGGTGGGGGGAGAAATGTGTGTGTGTGAGGGGGGGGGGGTGACAAAATTTACTGTACAGGCATGAGAAAACCTAAGAAACCCGTCACTAGAACTCAATCAACAAGCCANTTGTTCCGTGTGGGTGTGTGTGTTTTTTTTAACCGGACGAGACTCTTAATTCAGTGGCTCTCAACCTGTGGGTACCCTAAGACCATCGGAAAACAGAATTACACTTCGGGTATAAAGTACCAACTAAAATAATTTTGTGGTTGGGGGGGGGGGGTTCGCCCCACAATGAGCCGCTGTATTAAAGGGTCGCGGCATTAGGAAGGTTTGAGAACCACTGGTCTAATTCAACCTGACCCTTCCATGGGGATTTAGTCTGTGTCACACTAGCTTCAAACAGTGCGTGGGTTATAACAAATGTTGATTTTTTTTTTCTTTGGCACGTGCCTTATGTAAATATTTGGGGTGGGGCTGGGGGGTCACTTTCCTACTGGTTTCTTCGAAGAAAAATAAAACCATTTGGATTTGAGAATATGATTTTTATCAAGCACATACACTTTCAGATTTTATGTATCACACCCCCCCCACACACACACATACATACACGCACGCACGCACACACACACACACACACCTCGTGTGGTTTCTGGTACCCACGTGGTCTCTCTTTTCTGTGAACTTTCCGTTATCTGAAGTTATAAGTGGCCCCGTTTCCGTGTGTAGCCTCGCTCCCATCTTTTGTTTAATCTGCCACGACGCAATAGCTGGTCCAAACAGGGTGGTTCAGTAGAGTTGCTGGCCCTGACGAGCTATCGACCTGTGGTAGATGAATACGTCTCCTACATGTAGCGCTCTTTCATAAAATTTTCTTAATCGTGGCGACTCCTTTGGCAAACATCACAAAAAAGGAGATGAGAGGTGGGTACAAAGGGTTGTGGGGGGGGGGGCGGGGGGGGGCGTTATTCCAGCCTTATTATACAGGCCTGCACAATTCAAAATATAATTGGGGCCGAAAGAAAATAGGACGAAGGGAAGGCTATTAAGAAAATAATAATAAAATAATAANGCACAGCGGCGTGACAACTATTGCTCTCAACCAATGTACGCACAGCGGCGTGACAACTATTGCTCTCAACCAATGTACGCACAGCGGCGTGACAACTATTGCTCTCAACCAATGTACGCACAGCGGCGTGACAACTATTGCTCTCAACCAATGTACGCACAGCGGCGTGACAACTATTGCTCTCAACCAATGTACGCACAGCGGCGTGACAACTATTGCTCTCAACCAATGTACGCACAGCGGCGTGACAACTATTGCTCTCAACCAATGTACGCACAGCGGCGTGACAACTATTGCTCTCAACCAATGTACGCACAGCGGCGTGACAACTATTGCTCTCAACCAATGTACGCACAGCGGCGTGACAACTATTGCTCTCAACCAATGTACGCACAGCGGCGTGACAACTATTGCTCTCAACCAATGTACGCACAGCGGCGTGACAACTATTGCTCTCAACCAATGTACGCACAGCGGCGTGACAACTATTGCTCTCAACCAATGTACGCACAGCGGCGTGACAACTATTGCTCTCAACCAATGTACGCACAGCGGCGTGACAACTATTGCTCTCAACCAATGTACGCACAGCGGCGTGACAACTATTGCTCTCAACCAATGTACGCACAGCGGCGTGACAACTATTGCTCTCAACCAATGTACGCACAGCGGCGTGACAACTATTGCTCTCAACCAATGTACGCACAGCGGCGTGACAACTATTGCTCTCAACCAATGTACGCACAGCGGCGTGACAACTATTGCTCTCAACCAATGTACGCACAGCGGCGTGACAACTATTGCTCTCAACCAATGTACGCACAGCGGCGTGACAACTATTGCTCTCAACCAATGTACGCACAGCGGCGTGACAACTATTGCTCTCAACCAATGTACGCACAGCGGCGTGACAACTATTGCTCTCAACCAATGTACGCACAGCGGCGTGACAACTATTGCTCTCAACCAATGTACGCACAGCGGCGTGACAACTATTGCTCTCAACCAATGTACGCACAGCGGCGTGACAACTATTGCTCTCAACCAATGTACGCACAGCGGCGTGACAACTATTGCTCTCAACCAATGTACGCACAGCGGCGTGACAACTATTGCTCTCAACCAATGTACGCACAGCGGCGTGACAACTATTGCTCTCAACCAATGTACGCACAGCGGCGTGACAACTATTGCTCTCAACCAATGTACGCACAGCGGCGTGACAACTATTGCTCTCAACCAATGTACGCACAGCGGCGTGACAACTATTGCTCTCAACCAATGTACGCACAGCGGCGTGACAACTATTGCTCTCAACCAATGTACGCACAGCGGCGTGACAACTATTGCTCTCAACCAATGTACGCACAGCGGCGTGACAACTATTGCTCTCAACCAATGTACGCACAGCGGCGTGACAACTATTGCTCTCAACCAATGTACGCACAGCGGCGTGACAACTATTGCTCTCAACCAATGTACGCACAGCGGCGTGACAACTATTGCTCTCAACCAATGTACGCACAGCGGCGTGACAACTATTGCTCTCAACCAATGTACGCACAGCGGCGTGACAACTATTGCTCTCAACCAATGTACGCACAGCGGCGTGACAACTATTGCTCTCAACCAATGTACGCACAGCGGCGTGACAACTATTGCTCTCAACCAATGTACGCACAGCGGCGTGACAACTATTGCTCTCAACCAATGTACGCACAGCGGCGTGACAACTATTGCTCTCAACCAATGTACGCACAGCGGCGTGACAACTATTGCTCTCAACCAATGTACGCACAGCGGCGTGACAACTATTGCTCTCAACCAATGTACGCACAGCGGCGTGACAACTATTGCTCTCAACCAATGTACGCACAGCGGCGTGACAACTATTGCTCTCAACCAATGTATGCTCAGCGGCGATTTACAAATAGCCAGTGTGTTGTTTGTTTGTTATTGTTTTTATTGTTAAGCCAACAGACTAGATGGCGTATCCCAAATGACTAGATGGCGTATCCTAACAGACTAGATGGCGTATCCCAACAGACTAGATGGCGTATCCCAACAGACTAGATGGCGTATCCCAACAGACTAGAAGGCGTATCCCAACAGACTAGATGGCGTATCCCAACAGACTAGATGACGTATCCCAACAGACAAGATGGCGTATCCCAACAGACTAGATGGCGTATCCCAACAGACTAGATGGCGTATTCCAACAGACTAGATGGCGTATTCCAACAGACTAGATGGCGTATCCCAACAGACAAGATGGCGTATTCCAACAGACAAGATGGCGTATCCCAACAGACTAGATGGCGTATCCCAACAGACTAGATGTTGGATCAAATTTGTATTTCTTGTTTAAAATATAAATATTTCAACAGTAATAATAATAATAATAAAGTTCATTTCAAAAACACGCTTCATCCCCAAAGGCTCGAAGCGCGGTACAAAGTGAACAAAATACAAATCTATAATTTACCACATTTAAAACAAACGCAACACTACAAAAACTAATTGCTAGCATACAATCTCAAAGTTTTTCTAGCCATTTCAACCATAAGCAACACAGCCATTATGTATTAACTGGAAAATAAGGTAGACAATCATCCCAGAAGGTGTTTGCGAAATAGATGTGTCTTTAAATCGGTTTTAAAGGACTCCAGTGTCTGGTTGTTTCTGAGATCGACAGGAAGGGCGTTCCAAATTGTTGGACCAGCAAATGCGAAAGTGCGCTTTCGGTAAGTCTCAAGGCAAACACGTGGTGTCGAGAGTTTGCCACTATCGGATGAGCGGAGCTCTCTAGTGGGTACATAAGGCGTCAGCAGCTCTTTCAGATAGGACGGCGCCAGGTCATGTAAGCAGCGGTAGCACAAAGTTGCGATTTTGTACTC
>CAXITT010000089.1:634876-670812 GCA_964033795.1 Lymnaea stagnalis | reverse complement strand
GCGCATCCGATCTCCCATTTCTCCTTTCCACACCTACCATCGCCAAAACACTCTACCACACCCACCCACCCACACACACACACAGTAAACTCGCTATCGGCTATGGCACTCGGTACTCAATCGCCACGCCGCTCAGTGCTGATAAGACACCCCATATACCCTTAGAGTCCAAGTGTACGAATCAATTAATATTGATGGGGGACCCCACGAACCACTCTTAATATAGGGCAGTGTCTCCATGGCCGCGGCGCAACGCCTGGCATTTAGCATGAGCGCGCGAATTGTGTATTGAGCGCGACCTTGTGACCTTTAATTCCCGTTGTTTCACGCACGCTTCCGCGATTCTGTTGGACCAAAATGGCGGCGGATGTCCATGAAATTTCATTCCATTTTTTCCAATACACCACGCTTATAATGACTGCCCTTAACAAAATTTTTGGCTAGAAATATTACATGATGCTAAACAAAAGAGTTTTCGTAATTTTGTAAAAAAAAAAAAAAAAATAGTTTAAAAATCGTGCCCCAAAACGCCAGTCCTCACTCCACACTCACACGTACACTTTTAACAAACATGGCTCACTGAAGATGGCTCATTGAAGATGGCTCATCAAAGATATCTCATCAAAGATATCTCATCTCCCCAATCTTGATTAGTCATTAGATGTCATCTATATACAAAACATTTTTAGTGTGTTCATAAATAATTTTTCTAGCTCCACTAGTTACATGAATAAATAAATATCTTAGCTCCACATAAATAAATATATTAGCTCCACTAGTTGTATAATAAATATCTACCTCCAATAGTCACATAAATAAAGTCTTAACTCCACTTGTTGCATAAATAAATAGCTTAGCTCCACTAGTTACAAAAATAAATGTCTTAGCTCCACTAGTTACAAAAATAAATGTCTTAGCTCCAAGAGTTACATAAATAATTTCACCGCTTTAACGTGTGCCGTTATAAATCAAGCTCTAAACGTCTTTGTTGCGACTTCTGCTCAGTGAATCCCACCTTCAAAGTGTTTCCCGCCAAATTCCATCTTTCGTTTCATATGCTTTTGTGGTTATGTCTTTGCTAGCTGTGGTTTTAACGTGCGAATGTTTATAGTTTCCCTTTTTATTTTCTCCCCCCCCCCCCCCCTTTTCCCGATTTAAGAACGAGGAACCCAATCTGCCTGATTTTGAAACTCATGAATGAAATATCTATTCCACGCACGACACGTTGATATCTCGTCTGTATGTGTTATTCACATACCGCTGATATGTGATGTTCTTACTGGCTGTCACGAGTTATAGGTTCCATCCTAATCGTTGTACAGACAGATCTTCATAAATATGCAGCTAGTGACACCAGAGTGACACGATTCAATAGACTGGGGCGGGGGTAGGGGGGGGAGATGGGTATAGGCCAAAGAAGGTTCTCAAGGTCAGAGAACGAGTCCTTTCTGTAAATTGATAAATGTTCGATTATCACTGAATTTTGAATTCATGTAAAAATGTATTTTTAAAATTGTGTACTTTCTTTAATGTAGTTAGAGATGTTTAGAGATATGGGACCATATGCGTATTATCAGATGCCTTAAGGCGTCTAGGGTGAAAATAATAAAAGAACCCCTGGGGGGGGGGGATAGAGAGGAAGAGCACACACAGCAATAAAGAGTGTAAATCAATTAGGTTAATGAAGATACTGCGCCCCCCCTCCCCCCTATGATGGGACTCGAATGTTGACATTCAGCCATCCTCAGGGGGTGGCAACTCCCAGTGGGGCGGAAAAAACTACAGCCGAAATGTGCGAGTTCATGTTCTTGCATATCTGTTCTTTTTTGTGGTGCAATATTCATGCATCTTGATGGCGCTCTCGTTCGGCCCATTGTAAAGCACGTGTCCTATTTACAGTGGCTCTCAGCTGACTGTCTGAAGGTGTAAACATGACGTAGTTAGTGTTCTGTTCGCGTACTTATTGTGGGGGGGGGGGGGGGGGGGGGGGGGGGGGGTGACCTGCGCCCCGTCAAGAATGATATACTTTGGTATTTGCTCTCGTTCGGCCCATTGTAAAGCACGTGTCCTATTTACAGTGGCTCTCAGCTGACTGTCTGAAGGTGTAAACATGACGTAGTTAGTGTTCTGTTCGCGTACTTATTGTGGGGGGGGGGAGGGGGAGGTGGGTGGGTGTGACCTGCGCCCCGTCAAGAATGATATACTTTGGTATTGCAAATTCTATTGTGTTTAAAGCACTGGTCAATGCAAAGGAATTGCATCTGGAATGCAAACTATTTTAAGAAAGTCAGCAATGAAGTAGGAAATGGGAGTAGGAAATGGGAGTAGGAAATGGGAGTAGGAAATGGGAGTAGGAAATGGGAGTAGGAAATGGGTAGAATCCATTTCAAAGTTGTCTGTTTTAATTTAACCTTTTCTCAACTATTGTTTTGTTGTCTTATACAAATTTCAAAAGAAACTAATATAAATACTCAAGCAACTGAAAAAATATTGTTGGTGTTGTGGTTTTTATTAATCGAGAAATTTCGACTACATGTATTGTTCACACATTCTAATATTAGAAAAAAAAATTAATAGAACACAGAAGACTTTCGTGTTTTGATATAAAACTATATATTTTTAATGGCTCTTTAAATACAATCTTCATAAAGTATCAGTCTGCTATAGTAAGTATTCTAAATAAATTCTGCTTCATCAATCTAGAAAAGTATGCCTTATTCGCAGGCGTTTTTTGTTGTTTTTTTTTTAAAGTCTGGTGGGTTAAAGAAAAAAAAAAGATTGCCTTTTCATTTTCATTGACTGAGAACCACTGCGCCTATGACGTGCCAATAGAATTGATAGCCACCCGTGGACCGCGCTTAGCAGACGTGCATGCCAATCGCCCTTTCCCTGGGAACCAGCCCCACCCCTAGCCGACTTCCGGCCAGTGACCTCATTAACAATTTAACGGAAATAAATGGAATTGATTATTTGTGACTGTGTGTCCTTCCCCCGCCTGTCACCCCAACCACACAATCCCCCACCTTCCCCCACCATACTTGACCACCCACTCCCGAGGAATATGAAGTACACGCTTGCAAAGCCTTTTGATTGGTTTTGAGCCTAAAATTAAACAAATGACGTGGTCAATACAAAAATTAATATTGGTCTTCCGACGCACTGTTTGTTACAGGTGAAACTGGAAAGTAGAGCGGAACATTTGATACGTGTGTGTTGGGGGGGGGGGGGTTGACATAACACAAAATATAATTAAGTCAAGGGTTTGATTCTGTTTAATAGTTATTTTTTTTTTTTTTGGTTTCCTTGCGAACAAAGCGGGAGTAAAATCTCAGACCAGACACGTTAAAAAAATGTGTGATCTAGATTGTTTTTGTTGGTTTTTTTTAAATCTCCAGTTAATATGGTTTGTTCTCAATCAATAACTTTCGCCTACTGGTCTCAACGCTGGCTGAAAATAACTGCTCTGGATTTAAAAAAGACATTTTTGGTAAAAAAAAATTTCTTTCTTTTTGTTTGCCAGGTTGTGCATTTGTCAAGTTTTCCAATCACCAAGACGCGGTCGCCGCGATTAACGCATTGCACGGTAGCCAGACGATGTCGGTAAGTGGTCTCTTCCCATTTCGCTCTTAAAGGTCTTTTTTTTTTTTTTTTTTTTAATTAATTTTTTTTTTGTTTTTTTAATTTTTTTTTTTATTAAAAAAAAAAAAAAAAGCACAGCTGCCTATTCTTTTGTGACTTGCCGCTGTTTTCATCTTTTATGAAACTCTTTTCTTCCTTAGCTTTTAAAAAAAAAAAATTAATTGGTCCATTCAAATTCATGTAATGTTCGATCCAACTCCTTCATCTAAATACCGAGGAAAGATTCAGCAAACAAATTATATCCCGCTGGCTAGTGGCATAATCCTAGTCATCGTGAGTTTGCCTGCCAATAACTCAAATAGGATAGCTAAAAAACAGGCGGAATAGGATAGCTAAAAAGCAGGTGGAATAGGATAGCTAAAAAGCAGGTGGAATAGGATAGCTAAAAAGCAGGCGGAATAGGATAGTTAAAAAGCTGGCGGAATAGGATAGCTAAAAAGCAGGCGGAATAGGATAGCTAAAAAGCAGGCGGAATAGGATAGCTAAAAAGCAGGCAGAGTGGGATAGCTAAAAAGCAGGCGGAATAGGATAGCTAAAAAGCAGGCGGAATAGGATAGCTAAAAAGCAGGCGGAGTAGGATGGCTAAAAAGCAGGCGGAGTAGGATAGCTAAAAAGCAGGCGGAGTAGGATAGCTAAAAAGCAGGCGGAATAGGATAGCTAAAAAGCAGGCGGAGTAGGATAGCTAAAAAGCAGGCGGAATAGGATAGCTAAAAAGCAGGCGGAGTGGGATAGCTAAAAAGCAGGCGGGCAACTTTTCAACCTTGCTAAAAATCGATTGTTGACATTTGTCACATCGATGGTTAACATTTATCACGGCGGCTGTTAACATTTATTACATCAATTGTTAACAACCACCGCGTCGATTGTTAACATTGATGAGATTTTAAATCCAATTTTCAACAAGAGACTTAGACATAAAAGTTCATGTAAACCATGACTTTAAATAGACACGATAAACTTTCGCACGAGCAGGCGCAAAATTCAAGATTTATTCGCCATTTATAAACCTTTCAATTGAATAGTAAAGCACGTACCGCGATAAAACGATTATATTCGCCACCTGTCCGTGTTTTCTTTGAGCCACTGGGGCAACCAGCTATAGTCACCTTGGGATTGCGTGGCACACGTGGAGAAAACTCTGATGAAAGACCGATGGTCTCTGGGGACTCCAGAGATCTGCCATAAAGGTATGGGGCATCTCAGTAGGCTCGCCCAGACCGGGCATGATGCCTTTCGATAGGACATGTCAGCCTTTCAGTAGGACATGTCAGCCTTTCGATAGGACATGTCAGCCTTTCGGTAGGACATGTCAGCCTTTCAGTAGGACATGTCAGCCTTTCAGTAGGACATGTCAGCCTTTCAGTACGACATGTCAGCCTTTCAGTAGGACATGTCAGCCTTTCAGTAGGACATGTCGGCCTTTCAATATGATATGTCAGCATTTCGATAGGACATGTTAGCCTTTCGATAGAAAATTTCAGCCTTTCGGATAAGGCCTGCCAGCCTTTCAGATAAGGCCTGCCAGCCTTTCAGTAGAACATGTCGGCCTTTCAATGTGCTTGCTCTGGGTAGATTTCTGACAACTTACACGTGAAAACTAAACGCCCAATTATACATTACTCAGGCTAGAAAGGAAATGACGTCATATTATACTTGAACCTTTCCGATTGGAACACCCAAAAAAGCATTTCTGCAACGAATAGGTATTTTGATACTTCTTAAGATGTTAACCTAAATGTCAGCAAGAAAACACATCCCAAGAAATCACGCATCATAAGTTTCCGGGCACTTCATTAAATTTTCTTGAGAACCACCCCCCCCTCCCCCCACCCTTACCCCTCATTGCGATCAATCGACCAATCGCAGTGGACTTACTTTTCCTCTCTTCCGTCCCATTTTGCCTGTATTTAATCTCTCACCTACTTATGTTTTGTCAACATTCCTAATGCTGTCCTCTCTGAAACTACATTTCAGATAATTGTTTAATTTTATTTTATACGTATATTTTTTTTCCGTTCGATGAAGAAAGCTTCTTGCCGACACTTTTGTTGCTTTGTTGCGTCCCCCCACCCCCAGGTTTTCCCATGCTTTGTTTCGCTCATTTCCTTTTATAACCTAACCAGATTGCAGTCTCTTGGTCTCCCCCTTAGTACCCAACAGAATGATAATGATAATATAAGAAGCTTCGCGTTGTTTATATTTTCCTTCACGCGATATACCTATAGATATATTTTAAATAACTTTTATTTCTCGCCATTGCAATAACCTTATTTCAGTAAATATGCAATTCCGCGTTTCTAGATTCATTGTCCCGTCCCATGATCATTAAATTACATTGTTTTGGTTTTTTTTTAAAGTTGTCACCGGCTGAATGAAACCCTTCCTAAATGAAAGTTTCCATAACGCAAATATGTTTAGGGACTACTTTTTAAGTCTGACTCGGTGATTTATGTTGATTGGCTGGCAATCAGGGATGACGTCACTTGCATAATTCTTCTCGGAGAAAGAGTAGTTTATGTAGCTGCCGCGAGTGTAGGCTGTCTGATTCCGTGGTTAGCAGACGTGTGTAATGTAAAGGGGGGTGGGGGGGGGGGGTTACTATATTTGTAATTTGCTAGGAAAATAATTTTATGTCAATTTTTTTTTTAATTGGACCCCTCTCGTAATTTTAAGGTTAATAGCCTACGTTTTGCGACCTCTGGGCTTTAGAAACTTTATTTAAGCAGCCCTTTTCAGGGGCGTAAGTTTGATTCCCTTGTGAAAACATGAATATACAAAACTTATTAATTCATATTAATTGTAAAAGTAGAGAGTATTTCAAAGCCGTTTTTTTTTCTAGAGCGCCTCCTCCAGTCCAGATGTAAATTTTACCTATATTTTACCATCTATTTTGCGTCTACCCCCTAGGGCGCCTCCTCCAGTCTAGTAGTAAAGTTTGCAGATACAGAAAAAGAAAGACAACTTCGTCGCATGCAACAAATGGCCGGACCCCTTGGACTCCTCAACCCATTCGCCCTCAGTGGTTACAGTGCCGCCTATGCTCCGGTAAATATAAATATTCATAGCTTTTATTTTTTCCCTCGAGTTATTTCAAGTATAAAAATTATTCTTTCACAAACCGGGTGTTTGATTCATCGGGATGTTTTTAAGAGTTTTTTTATTTTTTCTTTATATCATCTTTGTGATTCTATCATTATTATTTAAGCCTGGCATTCTTGAATATTGACAGAGTTGTGTTTTCTCTAGAGAGAGCTCTTCTGTTATGGAAATTAGAAAGACATATTTGAATGATGAACATAGCCTTTCTGCTATCATCACCGCCTTATTAAAAAAATAATAATTAACATAGCTGGTTTTGGGGGAGGGGTTTAGGAAAATCTGCTCAGAATTTTGAGCTGTTTTTAACTTAGGAAATCATCTCATGATGTGGAATAAAATATTATTTCAATTTATGTTCAATCAAGTGCAAGCTAAAGAATGTTTGACAAAGAACTGGCTCTTATACCAATTTGATATCATTCAGTCAAGAAGTTTGAATAGTCTTCATATTCAGTTATATAAACATATATCATGTTTGTCCTTCATGTATTAGGAAAAGTATTTATTTTAAATTATGAAGTCCATTAATTTGGTTTCAGAATTGTTTCCCTCCTTTAATGATGAATATCAAATCGAAAATAAATCAGGGCTTTTAATGCCTATCAAACATTTATAGAAAATCCCATTTAACATTGGCTTCAAAAATGCCAGGCTGGCATGTCAATTACTTTTCTTTGTTTTTTCTTCATTTTTTTTTTTTGGCAATTTTTTTGATATCTAGTGCAGCACACTTAACGTGAAGAGAGTGTATACACTTGATGTGACCAGAACTCAATCAAATGAATTATTTAGAAAACATCAACTTCTTAAGGCAGTAGTGTTATCCTGCCAGCCAATAAAAGATGCTGAAATGTCTAGACATTTTTGTCAGGAATCTTTAGGGACATGGGGGGAGAGGGGGGGGGGAATGCTTTTAACATAACTTTTAACATCAGCCAGTTGTTGCTATTTCCCTTTAAGAATTTTTTTTTTTGGGAGGGGGGGGGGGGGGGATAGGTGGATGTTCATTTTAAAAAAAAAAATACATTTAAAGTGATCGACTGTGATAAAGCTTTCAAGAAAATTAATATCAATTTATGTTAGCTGTAATTATGATCAGATGAAACACAAAAGTCAAACTTTTTGTAGAATGCCTTCATCTAAACTTAACAAAAATTGTATTTTGCATTAAATGTTTGCTTCTTTGTAAAACTTTTACAGGAAGCCTTGAAAATTTTTAACTGCTCTTTAAAAATCTCTCCAAACTGAGGGCTCAACAGAATATGTTTGATAGACAGTGTAAACACATGGACCCCATTTTTTTATGCCATGCAAGAATCATTATTTGGCTCCAATATTTTGAGCTTATTTGGTTTTTTTTTAAAATTTAAATTGTCAGCGTTGTCTAAATAACAAGATCTTAAAGTTAAAAAAAAAAAAGAACTGCATTATCTTCATAACCAATTCACCATTTTGTATCATAATATCATACTCAAGCAGAAGTAAAAAGTCCCAACAAAAAAATGTACTGTGATTTTTTTATAAAATTGCGACAATTCTTATTTGGTAATTCTAAATTGTTGATTAATTTTGGACGCAGGATAGCACTGTTTGTATAGGCTCACTGCCTAAATTATAAATTCCTGATTTTTAAACCTTAATTACAATGAGGAGGCTAAAGTAGCAGATTTCTTACTTCCTTTGATGACTGGTCACATCTTGTAACTGGCAGAGCGGTTTATGTTGATTTCTGTTGATTTCGCCCAACATAAACTGGTTGCTCTGTGTACTAGTTTTACATTCTTTCATGTTTTTTCTAATAATTATCAATGGCCAAGTCATTCATTGTATGTATAGATTCTAATTCTTTTTTTTAATTAATGACTTGACATCATGATAATCCTAGTACATCTGTCAAAGTTTTAAAAAATAAAATTGTAAACTCTCTTAAAAAGCGAAACAAACAAACACAAAAAAAAAAACAGACCATAAGTGGAATTAAAACGTATAATTGAACAACTATTCTTTTTTATCAATGGCCAAGTCATTCATTGTATGTATAGATTCTAATTCTTTTTTTTTAATTAATGACTTGACATCATGATAATCCTAGTACATCTGTCAAAGTTTTAAAAAATAAAATTGTAAACTCTCTTAAAAAGCGAAACAAACAAACACAAAAAAAAAAAACAGACCATAAGTGGAATTAAAACGTATAATTGAACAACTATTCTTTGTATTACAAAAATGTTTCAAGTTCAATACCATAAGGGTTGTGGGATGCCATATGGAGGATTTATCTTAATTTAATGGTACTGATAAATAGGTTTGCTACTTAATAATTTGGTGGATTCATTTTTAACAACATCTTTTTTAAAAATTCATTTTACTGTTGTATTTGATGTATAATAAGTAATTTGTAATCAACACTTATTTTTAAACTGTTAGAAAACTCACAATTTCATTTTGCTCAAAGCTTCACTGCTACTTTTGATTAAATACATAAAAGATAAGAACAAATACATTTCTAATAGCACATTATAAAAAAAAAATAGTACAGTATTCTTGACTCATAAAAGAATAATTTCAGACACAGCTTTTGTAAGAAAAGATCTGGAAATAATTATTATTCTAAGGTCAAATCTGACATATCAGGAGCCAATATTTTCATCCAACATAAGATGACATGAAAGAATATTAAGTATATTTTAACAAATGTACTGCTTTTTTTTTCAACTGCAGAGTGACCAAATATTATCTTAGGCTCTGAATAAAAAATTTTTTAAATAGTTTATGTTATTTTACACAAAACATATTGGTAATGTTAAATAACAAAATAAACTTTCTCAACTGATAGATCTTTTTTAAAGAGAAATTAATGTGCAGTAAATGCTGTTATTCCTTTGCCTTTATGAAGAGTAGGACACAAAAGAAATATGAAGAGGCAAATAATTAATTTAGGAGGCTTTTGTCCATTTGGGCATCAAAATTGGTACTTCATTTGTTGTTTTTTTTACTGTTTGAAAAAAAACTTCTTTCAGTCAACAGCATACACACACACACACACACACACACACATAATATTTATAGAACATGAGTTCTACTATTCACAAACTGTTTTTTGTGTGTTTTTTTTACAAGTTAATGATGCATTCAGACGCATTCTTATCCACTCAATGTAACAGCTATTCGACAGCCCAAAGAATACAAGTAAACTATTTACTCTACTAATTAATTGTATCGATTTCACTTGTCTTGTGCACAGGGTCATTATAGAGATATGCAATAAACAGTGGCAGGAGGATCAAGTAATGACACTGAAGTCTTCATTATTTGTACTCAGTGAACTTTAAAATGAATTAGTAAAAAATAGAGAATAGCCATTACTAAAAGAATGTTTTTTGAGTGTATAAAAAGTCAGGTGTGCTTCTCTGGCAGCTTCATTCGTTGACAAAACAGAAGCTTTAACTTTGACAGATGTACAGATTAATCTATTTTGAATATTTCCATATGAAGTTTTAGTTTTGAAATTTGCTTTTACAAAAAAAAAATGCAGGCAGCTATTTTGGGAAAAAAATCATTTCTATCATTATTACTGCATTTGTAATGTAATAATGAATCAATTTTTCATGGTTTGCCTCTCCAAAACATCATGCAGCTAATAAATAGCAGAAAAGAAAAAAATCAAATTATGGTTAATGAAAATAAATGTGTAAAAATTTGGTTGGCCAAAGCTTGATTCAGTGGTACATTATATGTCAGATTCAGTATTTTGTAACACATTAGATTCAGTAGAATGTTACATGTCAGCATCAAAACAAGCACTAGATCTGAATTACTGATTAAAATGTTTAAATCGATTTAATTCAAATTATAACTAAAATGTTTTAATGAAACGTTAATACCAGTAAAAACAATTCTATTTTATTTAATCTTAAAAAATGAATTGTTTGTTATTTCGTGAATGTATTTATTTCATATGTTTAAAGATGTTTCAGATAATTAAAACATATTTTGAAACTTAGAGAAATTTCATAAGCAGTTTGTGCACTTTGAGACAATTTTTTCAATTTTTTTTTTTGATTTGCTTGTAATTTATCCCGCATTAGAAAAAATTCTCAGGATGCAAAAACTAATTATAAAACATTGCCCTATCATGCCCTATGCCTTTTTTTTCTTGTTAGCCCTGAAACAGTAGGCCTATTTATGTTAAAAATCCCTTCAATGCTATTCGTACAGAACTGCCTGATCCATATGATTGAAGATAGCAATCCATTTAGATTTTCGAAAAAATTCTTCTATTTTATACTCATTAAATACAAACACTTAAACTTTTTAAAAACACTTTTTCCAGTTTTATTAATTTTATATAATTAAACAATCTGCCATAATCAGCAGCAAATACAAATTAAATTGTTTGTCAAGAAAACAAAATAATTTGTGAGCTTTAAAAACTAACTAGACTTCTAAAACTTCATTGTTTTTATTTTATGCTGGTTTTTTTTCTTTTATTATTTTTCCTTGTCTATATTGTAATGAATTTTTTTTTTTTAATTTTTAACTTCATGTTTTAATATTAAAATTTATTTTTTTCTGGATCATTTTAAAATTGATTTACCTATTCAGTTGATATGCTTTCTTCAAAAAACAAATGAGGTCTCATGATAAATAAACATTTTCTTCAACTGTTCAATGTTTGCTGTATCAATGTTTATCCCATAAAGAGAAATCACATTTTCTTATGGATGACATTATTTAAATGGTGGCTTATTTTTAAATCGATTCATTTCTACTCTTTTTGTCTGCTTACACATTTTATTTTTTTAAAGCTAGTAACAAGGAAAATCGCAAAACAAAAAACTGAAAAGTATTTTTTTTTCTAGCAAAATATTTTGATGCTGACATTAAATTTTATGGAAGATTGACATGAAAATACGTTAATTAGGAGCCAAAAGTAAATTTTGCATGTGTATACTAACAATAATGTGATGAGAAAACTAAAATCCAAAACCCCAACGTTGATTGTTTCCTCGTTCATAGGTGGAGTCACCATACGAACTGGCCCGTGTAGGTTCATTCGAGACACTGGCTCCTCAGGTGAATATTCACATCCCTTGCACACCCCTTTACATATAAATGATATTATTTTTCATTCAATTTTAATTTTTACCTCTATGAAATTTTATATTTTATATTAATAATAAAAACACAAATATACTAAACTTCATGCATATGTATTATTTTTAAAAATACCATGGCGTATCAATTGCATCCCACTCATTTTAGGAAAGAGAGAATGTGAAAAATGAGACATGTTCAAAATCATCTTTTCAGTAAATTTTTTTTTTTTTTCCCTATTTTAGGGAAAAGGAAAAACAAATTCTTATATCTATCCAATGGTCTATAAAACCTGAAAATAAAGTGTATTATAATTGTCCAGAGTAATAAACTGAAGATCTTTTCAATCATTCAAGATATCCCATAGAAATAAAACAGAATTTACTTTTTCTAATCAAAAGATCTACTTAATCTAGAAATAATAAATTGAATCATCCATTTTGTAAATTACATCAATATAATTTTTTTAAGTGCTCTAGTTATATTTGTTTTTAAAATCAATCTTCTGATAAGTGTTCAGGCATCCACATTTACTTAACTTAGAACTGTTTTAATATCATGTCCAAAAAAAATGGTCGGTTGTTGTTTTTTTCAATTACATGATATTAAACTAAAATAATTAATGTTTGGTTCAATTTTATTTAAAATTCGTATACAAATTAAGAACATAAATTTTATTTTTATTTTTCCTATATTCAGTCTTACCTTTCTCTACTTCCCCTTTCACCCATTTACAAATGCTCTCTACTTCAAAAGTTTTCTCTCTTATTGTATTTTATTTGTTTCACATAGATATTATAATTATTTAAAGGGCTCCATAAGGCTAAGCCTCTTTATATTTAGTCAGATAAAGTTAAGAAGAGACATTTTTATTTGTAAACGATGTTGCTATTTATTCGTGTATATTGCTATGTAAATGTTTTTTTGTTGTTTTTTATGTCTTTTTAAAAAATGAAATATGAAGCACTCAGTGTGTGAAGATTTGATACTTGGAAGAGCAAATAAAATAATAAATGTGTCATCCAAAAGCTTTCTCGGGTAGAAAGAAAAATGACAAGTAAAAAATGAGAAAGCTCAGTAAGTTCTCAGTAGGCTATCAGAGAAAGGGTGTTCCTACTTGCTTTGAGCTATGTGTATTCAATTTTCATCTTTAATTTTTTACTTCTGTCGGTTTTTTTCACCAAAGAAAGCTTTGTCAAGGCACGTTCATTGTTTTCTTTATTTTTTTTAAAATCAAGTTTCCACTTATCATTAGCTTCATATCTCCTTAATTGACAACTTGATCACAGTTTTCCCATTTTTATTGTGCTTAAAAAAAACTATCAAGAGTTCACTTTAAAAAGTCATTGTTTAACTTTTATTTATTTTTTATTCAAAGAATGGAGAAGAAATAATAGTTTTTGAATGTGCATTCAATAAAATTGCTTATTTAAAGACAAACAATAAAAGTAATTAAAAAGCACTTTCGGAAACATCATTTAAATTTTAAAAAGTTGTTTACTTTCTATTCAAAGTATAATTATTTATGTATTCAAAGCCACTTTTACTAACTGATTACGTTTTTCCTTCTTACCTACAGCCTGTTTACACAAAACAGTCAGCTGCCCTACAGTCTCAGCAACTCATGCAGCAACAAGCAGCAATCATGGCTGCTGCTCAAACCCCATACTTGACAAACCCAGTCAGCATGTTGTCCACTCAAGTCCAACAGTTAACCAGTCTACCTACAGCACCAAATGGGTTGGTGTCCACAGCTATAACACCGACTACAGCAACCCTTGGAAGTGGTAAGCCAGAAAATACATTTTTTGACGGTTGTTTGGTTTCTGTGCTTTCCTGGCTGTTGGTGTTCCCTTATGTCACTCAGTTTAACCTGGCAAAATATTTATCTGTGCAAAGAATTAAAATATTACTTACCTGAAATTCATATAAAGCTTTTGACTTAAGTGTTCTTTATTTTTCCACTAATAAATCATCTAAATATTGAATTTCAAATTGCAATATTTTGCTGGACTTAAAGAATTGTCTGATACCATTTTTAAAAAAAAAATTAATTCTACTTATCAATTTTCAATGGGATTTCTTGTAAGCTTTAAGCTAAACTTTTTAATACCTTTTTTCTGGAAGGAATATATCATTAACAGGCACTTTAAATTTGATCCACTCATTAAAAAAATTGATGTTCAAATTATTGATAATTTCTACACAAAATATGGTGACATTTACAGTGGTCTATAATTGCCTCAGCCAAGTTTACATCTACCATTTGATTTCACTGCTTTTAATTATTTTTTTCAAAGTGTTATTTTTTTCAATTAATACACAATTTTTTTTTTAATAATTTGCATGTATACTTGGAGCCTTTTTTAAAACTCTTTATTTTATTTATTTTTTTGCGAATTATTTTTTAAAATTTAATTGGAGATTCTCTATAATTTTAAAATTCTGGTTCATATGAAATTATGGAATATGGGAGGGGGGGGGAATGGATTTTTTTTAAAAATTCATTTCATGGTTTTATGGGGACTAAGATTATGAAGCCAAGCATAAAAATAAAAAAATAAAAATAAATAATAAATAATTAAAAAATCAGACTTTTCCTCAATAAAAATATAATGAATGTTTCCAAAACAATTTTAATCTTACAGCAAATTCATTTAAAAAAGGAATCTTTAACTTCATCTTTTCCAAGATTAAATGCCTTGTTCCAGAATTGTTTTTTTTTTAAGTATTAAACTGTTGAATCTTGTTTTTAAGAATGTCAAATTTAACGTGATACCTCACATGCTTTTTTGTGTTTAGGGATACATATAATATATATTTCAATTTTATTTGTTTTTGCATGAATTCAAAAAAATTGATGTTGATTTGCTGTTGTCATCATTTGGAAATAGGCATATTAATAATACCAAATTTGTATGTTAGAATTAAAATTAATAGTCATAATTTTTTATATCCACCAGCATGTTGAATATAATTACATCTCACCGGAGTAGGTTTATTTATACTTCATCTTCTTTTCCAGCAAATATTAAATATTTGTTGAAATCCCTGAACACTATCAGGATCAAAATCTTATTAAAATTTCAGATGTTCCTCTCATGTTGGAAAGTCTTAATTTTTTTCTAAATGCATTATCTGAGGAAGACAAGCTTAAGTTATAGAGTTATCATGTTGTTTTGTTGGTTTTTTTTCAAATTAGTGCCAAATGTTATTTAAAAAAATTCTTTGAAGGCAAAAATGGTAACTATGTCTTTTCAATTGCTTCAAGAATATGCCAACGCTTGGCAGTTCCATTGGCGTGAGGGACAACATGACAAACTCAAGAGTTCGGAGCACCATTTTTCTGGTAAATGTCATGTCTGTACCTATGTCCAACTTAAGCCCCTGTCATTTGGACAAACTTATATTGTTTCTAATTATTGCTACTGACAGATGTCCTCTTTAGCGCCTTGTTAGATTTAGCACTACTTAGTATTACAAATTTCCCCCAAGATGATAGCATTTACAGTACTGCGTCACATGATCCACCTCAACCCATAAAGAAGTCAAACTGTATCTGTCAAAAGCCTTCCAAATTAATTGAACTGTTAAGGTCAAATGACTTACCAGAGATAAATACTGAATGTATCATGTGCTTCTTTTTTTTTAAATAATTTACTTATGTATGATAATGTGTCCCCATCATTTGCCTACCAGGTTAGCTGGGTCACATAAACCTCTTGGCTTCCTATCAAATACCTATGATCAAAAGTTAATAATACCTCCTGAAATGTTTCTGTGATCCATTATAACACATGTTTTAAAAAAAAGATTGCAGCTGTTTGAAAAGGTCAAAGATTTCTAAGAAAAAAATCATCTATAAGTAACATACACAGGAAAAATAGAGATATCGTGACCTTTTCAAATTTGTACCACTCTTATTCCTTAAAATATTGATAAAACTACAGTAGATGTGAGTAAGAAGGCTCAAACTTCATCTAATATGTATGTGTTGAATTCTTATGGTTCTTTGCTTGCAATGTTTTGGGCATGCTATAGAGACATTTAAATATCTTCCCATTTATGACATTTCATAGCCTTATTTTGCAATAGCTCAACATGAATTACCTATATCAACATTATTTTGATGTTTATTTTAGTTTTTCCATATTATTTTAGTTCACTTTTAATTTTCAAGAAGCTTCTCAACCTCTATGTCTTTGTTACAACAAACAGCGGGGAATAGAATAATAAACAAATAACTAACTTCCTCTTAGCACATTTAATGTTTGTCGAAGAAAGAGCTGCAGTACCTTTAAATATTCTACCATGTTCTTCTTTAATAATTTAACACTTTTTTAACATTGTTTCAATCAAAACCTTTTGAATGACTGCCCAAATTTGAGAATTTTAACTCTCAAGAAATTTTAAGAAACCATTTGTCTGTTAAGCAAAAATATGTCTTATAAGTTGTTTGTTAAGCAAAAATATGTCTTATAAGTGCATTGTTTTATTTTTAAGTGTAAGTATCATCCTGGCTCAATGCATCACATTGCATTTTAATAAATTCCTTAGATCAATCAGTGAAAAATTTGTTTTAAAATGACCACCTGTTACTTTGTTACATATGTAAAGATCCTTAAATTGTAATATATAAGAATTTTTTTTTTAAACCTTGATTTATTAAATTGAGAATAAATCAAACCGTTGAGCATTTCAATTTTACATTAAGTATTTTATTAGAACTATTTGTCCGTAACAATTAAACAGATGGCTTACTGCCATTAATATACCGGTAATTCCCATAAATCTACTGATACGAAAATGCTACACTTAATGTCATGTCAGAAGTAGTGTTGCCCGCGCTGCTATTAAAATAATCAACAGTGATAAATCCTTCTTCCAACATACATCATAAATTCCTTGTGTAATTAAGGACCCCACCTCCCCCCACAATGGTTGTGAGTGTTCATAATTTTCTGACATAACATAGAGGTGCTTTGGTTGATTTTATTCTGCCTTGATCTTTGTTTTATATATCTATATATATCTATTTGTTTCATAGTATAACATTTGGCTATTATTTGTTTTATGTTGTCTTTTCTTCCTTTAAAATAAGCACTTACTAGATTTTGTTAGCATTGTGTTATTTTTAACACATAGGCTGAACATGTTGGGCATGGAAAAACACCATTCTGCAAATGTTTGAATTATATTATTTCTGCTCTCAGCTTGAAATGTGCTGGTTGAACTAGATCACCAATGACATAAGAATTGTTGTTTTTAAATTTTAACCACTTAAGCCAAAAGAAGCAGCTGGGACGTTTCCTAAAACTTGGTTCTTTTTAATTGCTTTGAGACTCAAAAGATTTTGAAAAAAAAAGAAATTTGAATTTTGTTACTTGTTGCGACACCTGAGCATATAATGTCTTTATTTTAAAAGCTTGCATAATTTTTTTATTGATGCACTTCCAATTTAAACCCATATGTATTATGCACTTTAAATTATCCATAAAAACTTTACTTTAAAATAAATTTTTAAATGACTAAATAAGTCTGCTAATAATATTTTTGCTCTACTAATACTTCCATTTGCGGTTGTAGGTTATTTTTTTGTCTCCCTACAATTAATCTTTTATAGGCTCTTTTCCTCCCCACTCAGGTACCCCCACTCCAACTATTAATGGAGCACCACCCAGCATGTTGTCACCCACTGCCATGGCATCCTTCCCTATGCCACCAACAAATGGCACGGCCGAGATCTACACGAATGGCATTCCCCATTACACAGGTTTGTATTGTATGTATATTTTATTTTTATTCTGTGCCTAATGCAGGGCATGCCACCTGTCGACCGGCTCAGCTAATGAAATACATGCAAGTAAAATACTGATCCAAGAATTCTGAAATATTACCAGAAGTGGAGAAAAATTTGTAAAAAACAAAACAATTTAACTTATTGTTGTATGAATTAGTTTAACAAAAGTTTTCTTTAAAAAAATGCTGCAATCAAATCCAAGCAAACTAAAATCATTTGAAAAATACATTGAAGTGTGTTACATTTAGTTTACTAAATTTGATCAGTTATTGCCTGGGTTATTACTAGCAGGTTGGTTTGAAGTTGCCAGGTTCTGCATTATGTACTTTGATGTTAATTTAGTTAGATACATTAACTTAATAAGTTTGAGATGGAGGAGTGAAATGCTGGTAGAGGATTGCATGAATAAAGAAGATGGTGGTGAGAACTGTAAGTTAAGTCTGATCATAAGAAAATAAGCTTTTGTGTCAAATAATGAGAGAACTAAAAAAAAAATATTTAAATTTAAACACTCTTGTTTAGTTTTTTTTAAGCATTTTCTGCCATAATAATTATTATACATACATTTACTATAACTATGAGTTATCAGAAATGCTACATTATAAGGGCAAGATTTATTTTAAAAATTGAAATATATTAAAATGTCAATCCATGGGATACTTTTATGCATTACGCTACTAAAAAGAACGTTGACAAGTCAAGTTTCAATGTAGCATTTCTGTTTTTATAAATTGCAATGGGTGTTAAGCACCATTATTTGGCTTCGTTCCAGCAGTAACGAACGGTGACCCACTTCAGGCATATGCTGCGATACCCTCCTACGCTGGCATTGGTAAGACATTTTTCAATGTTCTCTCTGTCTCACTTCGGTAGACATGGAGGCTGCTAGGAGGCAGGTGCTCTGCTGTGATAATTGTTGCTGTAAGAAATGACCAATTGGTCCTGCAGATAGGTCACATCACAGAGAAGATAAATGTCACAGATCTGCTGAAAGAGCAGTTGGGTTACATTACTAACACACTAACAAATAGATGTGAATGTTCTTCAAACGTACTAACAAAATGAAAAATAAAATAAAAAACATTATTTTTTATTAAAGATAGCAGACATTGATTACTTCAAAGATGGCTCAGTATAATATTTTTGATAGATATTGGACATGCCATGAAAATAAAATATACTGAAGAACTTATATTAAAAAAAAAATTTAATTTAAAATATGACAAATTAACAAATTATTACAGAACTTTCTTGTAGAAGAAATGCCACTTTTTTTCCAAATAGAGGACCTGTGGATTTCTCATATTGAAAAGAATACAGCAATAATTGCCTTAAAGCAGAGCTGTTACTTTTTTTTATTACCTGCAGCAACCTTCAAAACATTTTAAATTTGGTTTTCAACAAGTGGAGACAAAGTTGAAATTTAAATGATAAATAACTTAAAAAATTAAATATAAAGGTTTCAGGGCTGTGTGAATTCCATTCAGGACATGGCAAACATATACAATATTTAATCTTAAAATTGTAATGAACACAGCTCATATTTAAATGTTTTATTTTATCGTTACCATTGGATTGTTGTTGTTTTTTTTAAAGAAATTTATCAACTTTAGGAATAATGTGCTTTTTTTAATTCTCATAGTTCTGTTTGAACAATTTTTCTTTAGGAGTTTAGGGATGAAATTATTTCTGTATACAACTAGTGTTCAAAAATATTTTTAAACTGTTAGTTTTATCACCTTGTGCCTTAATGGTGTTCACCATTTCAAACCTTGTTTTGAACTCCTTTTTACTCATAAACAGTTGTTTTTTATCTCTTCCTTTTCCTGACTGTCTTTTCTCTCCCTCCAGCTTTCCTCATCACTTTCCATTGCCCTATCTTCATTCATTCCTCTACCTCAAAAATTTAAAGCCCATGGTTTTAATGAGGTTTCTGAAAACAGTCTCTTTCGTTTCAGCAGCATACCCTGCTGTCTATGGTGGATTCCAGCAGCTAACCCAGCCAACAACGCTGGTCCCAACAGCACAGAAGGAAGGCCCCGAGGGCTGCAACCTCTTCATTTACCACTTGCCTCAGGAGTTTGGGGATGGTGAGCTTGCCCAGATGTTTGTGCCGTTCGGCAATGTCATCAGTGCTAAAGTTTATGTGGACAGAGCCACAAACCAGAGCAAGTGCTTTGGTAAGTAGAAGAAATAGATAGGATGCTAGTGCTTAACCAAACAAACATGATTTTGTTGTCGTTTCAATGGAGAGGAGATTACGACAGTACAGTTAAAGGGGAGAGATGATGTTCAATGAATATGAAAGAGTTCTTTTGTTTTAAATTGGGTGGCGTGTGTGTGTGTGTGTTTGATTTCTTGATTCCTTTTAAAGCAAAAATAAATTAAACATTTTGTAATACAATTCTATACAAACTTTAATAATTTCAAAATTGTGCTCTCTCAAAATTTCATGGAATCATTAATATTTTAAAATTACATTTTTCAAATTGATTTTATTATGTATTTTTTAAAAAAGAATTACATGCATCCGCTATATATAATAAACTTTTGTATCCCTTTCAGGATTTGTAAGTTTTGACAATCCAGCCAGTGCTCAGACTGCCATTCAGGCAATGAACGGGTTCCAAATTGGTATGAAACGTCTCAAGGTGCAGCTCAAACGCCCCAAAGATGCCAACCGCCCATATTAAGGCTGTGTGGTTAACTACTTCTCACTTTTAAAAACTATGGTAAGTATCTGAGTTATCTTTATTACAAAAAGAGGAGGGGGGGAAGAGAAAGGGTGGGGGGGGGGGGAGAAAGGTGAGGAAATCAGCTTTTTTAAAAAAAAAAAAAGTGTATAGGAAATTTTCTTAGTCTAGTCTGATTATGAGGTTTAAATAAGAGTTTTAAAATCTCATAAATCGTTTGTTTTTTTTTGCCAAAGATTCTTTATTTTTTTTTTTTTAAATTCAGGAATTCAAACAGACAAAAAAAAAATTTTCTAACTACAAAGGGATGATTTTTAAAGAAATTTTTTTCCTATTATTAAAAATTAATATTGGAGTGGAAGGCTGCATTTTTAATTTACTGATGCAGAAAGAATCTAGAATTCATTATTTGAAATAAAACTTTCTCCAAGGATACAGGATTCAAACATAAAATATGCACATCATTTAAGAACGGCAATGGCATTGTGTCTTAATTTTGGTGTAGTTTTGTAAATACCAAAATTAACCGTGTTTTAAATGAAATCGATGAACAAGTGATAAGTTTTTTCTAGAAGTAAAGTTATTTTATTTTCCTTCCTCATTTTTATTATATTCATTTTCATTTTATAAAAGATGTAGAAATATGTACAGCCACAAAAATAAACTAATTTAAAGCTGGCTATGCCAAAAAGCATATAGCAAATTAATAAAGATGAGTCAACTTTTAAAACAGAGTATTTATCCAAAACTTGGTATCAGCTGATTTTTACATCCTTTGACTCAAGCACATTTTGATCTGTATAGAGCTAAAGTTGCTGTGTTTCAGTTGTTTCAGTTGTGAACATTCAACTTTACAAAAAACATAATTTACTTAACATCAGCATCTTACTTTGCTGACCAGGAACTACTTTTTATGAAATAAAGCCAGTTTTAGAAAAATACTCTTTCTTGACTAAGTGAAGTGCCCATAAGTGTATGGTTAGTAAAGTTAATATGATATCAGAATGATTTTTGTGTGAGTATGAATTGCATTACAGCAAAAAAAAATCAAAACAAATCATTTGTGCCAAACTGACCTTTTTTCATTTCATTTTGCGTCTATCAATGCAGTATTGCTCTTTCTAATGCCACAGCCATTTCTATCATTATCATTCTTATCATCAGTTTTGTCCACAGGTATCCATGTTAAGAATATCAATGCGAAATAATTCAATTACGCTTTCTTCTTCTCCTTTTTTTTTGTCTCAAACCTGTAGCCCCTTCTACACAGGCCTTGTTCCTTCGGGGGGCTGGTGATTGGATGGCGTTCATGCCAATCACTCGACTTTAGCCACTCCTCCTCCATCAATGCGGTGTAAGTGGGCGGGATTTGTACATATAAAATACCTTTGACATTGTCCCTATATTTATCTGCCTGTGCTCTTAAAGATCTAGTTTGTTTGTATTTTTTTTTTAATATTATAATTTGTTTACGTTCTTGTTTTTTTTTTTTTTTTTTTTTTTTTTTTTTTTTTTTTTTTTTTTTTTTTTTTTTTTTTTTTTTTTTTTTTTTTTTTTTTTTTTTTTTTTTTTTTTTTTTTTTTTTTTTTTTTTTGTTTTTTATTATTATATTTTGTAACAAGTGTGCTCATTGGCCGGTTTGATTGGTTGATTGTTTCATTTACCTTTTTTGTATTCAGTGCTATGATTGGACAGTCATTAATTCCTTCTTTCTTTAAAAAAAAAACAACCAAAAAAATTTAATTAGAGTGAGATATTGTGGCTTTTGAGATCTACATAAATATTATTATAGAAATTTGTATTTCGCATTTTTTTCTCAATGTGTTTATTGGTCCGTTGGTATGTTTGTGATCTGTGCGTTATTTTTGTACACTCACTAGTCCTTGGCATTTTGGGATACTTCTCTAACACCTGGATAGTTTGTATCGTGATTTGGTCTTCACTGGTAACCAAGGCTACTGTGGATTTTGTTGTTTTATTCATTTATTTCGTTTTTTGTGTGTCAAGTTAAAAATACACCCAAGATGATTCTTTTTAAAGTGGCTCCAGAACTAAACTGTCGTCTACCTTTGATGATCTTGATTCCAGAAAAATGCGGATGGAGGAATTTTTTTTAAAAATGTATTAAATGTCTAATTAGTACTTATTTATGGTTTTTTTTTTTGGTATGTAAATTAATTTTATTTTATATAAATTTTATGGAAGCTGCTGGATTTTTCCCCATTTTATGCACACAAAGTAAAAATATTTTTAGATCTCATCCCATTTTTGCAGATATGCTCACCAAGGGGATGACAGTTGAATCGTAACAAATTTTGTTTAGTCCAATTGTAATCCAAACCTAAAAGACAGACTAAGGGCACTGAACAGTTGTACATTAATTAATCTCAACTATTGGACTTATTTTATTCAAATAAAATAGTCTTTTGCTACCAGATGATCATTTTCATCACTAAAATCATGGTTAGTTTTGCTAAACAAGTAGTTTTCGAATTCTGGCCTCTATTATCTTTCTAGGCAAGATAGATTTATCTGTACTTAATGCCATTATAGTTACCTCCACTTTTCATTTGTCTTTATCAATTATCTCCAAATTTAAAAAGGAAGTACTGACTTTGTTTCATTTTGTTTTTTAATAGAATTTTTTTTGCTAGGAATTCAATTTTTTTATTTTATGGTTGAACAATTACTATAACTAAAATGATGTCTGCGTTAAGCTTCAGTGATTGCCACAGTTCAATATGTTCATTCTCTTCGCACCCATATTGTACTTTCTGTAACATGTTTATTGCAGATTAACAATAGACCTGGCCATTGTGGTACTTCTTTTTTCTTTTTTTGAAGCAAGCTGGCATCTCTTGCATGCAGTTTACTTATTTATTTTTTTTCGTTGTATGAAGGTTTGAGTGTTATCACTGGTAGCAAAAGGTCTATGAACTTCATGTATTTACTGTACTTGTGTGCAATTTGATCATTTGTACATGATGTAAAATTACTAAATTTGACCTTACAACATATCATTTTCAAAAAGCAAGGAAAACAACCTGTCGTAAAATAAATAAAAAAAACATTTTGTTGTTTTCAAACCCTATGATATGCAGCTCTTTTTTTATATTGAAAAACGTATTGAGAGTTATGGAAATTAGTGTTACAAATAATACCATTTACAAAACTGGAATTTAAATGGTGTGAATTTGTTCAGATTCCATTTAGTGATATGTTTTTATAAATTTCAGTTTATTAGACTTAAGCATATGTAAAGGTCAAGTTTTTTGTAATTTGTTTTAACATTTGTGACCCTATAACACAAATAAGGACTGATAATTGTCATCATTAACGTCAATGTGTGTCGGTTGGTTGTAGTTGGTTTCTATGTGTCTACTAATAATAGTTCATTTATTCTAAGGCCAAAATATTGATATTAAATTCTACTTCAGTAATCCTCAGCCTTAATAAATAATTGAATTTCCTTCCTTAATATTGTTAAAAAAATATTTTTTTTTATTTTAGCTGGTTTATTTGTTCTTTAAGAAATTGTGTAAGTTGTAAAAAAAAAAATTGAATTAATTTTTAACAGTTTAATTCTTAAATTAACTGTCTCATGCAGCATTTTTTAAAATTTAATTATTTTAAATCAATGATTGATGATTGATTCAGGCCTTCATTTGTGGAAAGGGTCATTACATGTTTATTTTTTTTCAAAATAATTTTAATTTTCTGTTAATTTCAGCCCAGGTTCTATTATGCCAGACAGAGTGAGAAGTGACTTCTTCGTTAATTTTCAAGTGATATGATTAAATAAATTTTTTTTTTTTTTAAATAATTCACAGCATATTTCCTCATAGTCTCTTTATTTTTTTTATTTTAATTGTAATTTTTTTTTTTTGTAAGAGACTACTGCATTGATTATTTTTTCAAAAAATCTAAGAACATTTTTGTTATTCCATTTATAGGAAGTAACAAAAGACGCATGGGTATTATAAAAAGAGGTCACTATAGCATTCCCCTTGGAAGAATCAAATTGTTAGTCGCTGAGTTTATGAACAACTTGTTGTGAAAATTTACTTTCCCTTTGAGAGTTGTTTCCATATAGAGTTAGAACTTCCCTTGTTGCAAATGTTTTCTGATTTATTGATTTTTGTTATTTATTTGTTTATTTCAGCAAATTTATTTTCAGCAGACATTATGAAATTTCATTATCATTGTTGTTTTTCTGCACATATATTTAGTAACTAAATTTTATTTTTTAATAAAGCTAAATCAACTGAACAAGATAAATGTCATGTCATTGGTTTAGATTTTAATTTGTTTTGGGTTTTTTTCTTCCCGTTTGATAATTTTTTGCCTAAGCAATATGCTCACTGACTGTATGTCCTTTTTGGTTTATGTCACTTCAAAATTAGTGTTGATGGATAAATAACATCTTTTAAATTTGTACATTCAATATATATTTTTTTTTATTGCAAATCTATTGAGTGTTATCACAGCAGATTCTGTTCTAGTTTTCTTGACATCTTAATTTGAGACAAGATTTTTATTACAATAAATGATGTTGTCAATGTATAATGACTTTTTTCCCTTAAAATCAATATGACAATTAATGTGCTATCTAATTAAATGAAAACAGAATGTTAATTCAAATATTTATTTGTTGTGTACATCTATTTTCTTTCTTAAGTTGGTTGTAGTTTTTATAATTTGTCACAAATACTATTATCAAATCTATATTCATTTATGTTTAAAAATTTGAAACATTTTGTAAATAAAAATCAATTTTTTAAATTATTGAATTATTTTTAAAAGAATATTATTTAAGTACCCATTTTGCAGTTGGGGTGACTTTTGCATTAGGGAATTAATGTTACTTATTTTATTTTCTGTTTTATCAAATTTAACATATGTTTGTGTAGTTTTTGTTGCAGTTTTCCAGTTTATTTATTAAGATCAACATTTGAAGTTTTTGTGGTGTTATTCATAGGGCATTGTTCAGTGTTTAATGTTTGAAGTTGTGTGGCTTTTTTAAACTGTGTTCTTGACAAATTATATTAACTTTGGTCGCAAAAAGAAAACCCTTTTTTTTCCACTGAAGGATAAAATTAAAGCTGCATTTTTGTTGGTATCATAATTTGATTACAAAAACAAGCTGTGTACATAAAATAAAATGGAAGTATGTGATTAAAAGTGAATTTAAATGCGTGGTTGTAAATAAAATAAAGAATAGCAGTCTTGCTACAATCTACGGTTTATATTATTTTTGTTTTTATTTAATTTTTTTTCAAACTCGTAAACAGATGTTACAATTGACTTAATCTGATCAATTCTATTTAAATTTTCATTATAGATAACAGGAAAAATATTTTAATGTATAATATATTTATTTGTCCTGAAATTTTATCTTGTATTTCGAGTATTTTATTTTGTTCATTCTATTTCTTTAAAATTTCTGTTCAAATTACTTTCTTGGTCATTTTTCTTATACATAACACATTTTTGTTTTCTTTTGTCATTCCAGGTGATGTTTTTTTTAAAATTGGAAAAGAAAAGTTGTTAGATGGCTTAGAAGATGAGAAAAATCAACAAATCAATGAAGTGATGCATAAAAGAAAAACAAATGTCAAGAGCTGCAGCTGAAAATATTTTCTTTCCATGTTTTTTAGACTACACTAAAAAATAAAATGCAGTAACTGCTGTTTTGTGACTGATCCAACTAAATATTTTTTACATAAAAATCTACGCTGTGCTGAAGAAAATCATTACAACTTCTGCGACATTAATCTGGAAGAAACTCTCAACAACTGAACTATATGAAAGAAAGTCAGTCGTTGCACAGTATTTAATGGCTTTTTATCCATGTAAAATGTAACGATTTACACAAAGAACTATGAAACTTATTTAGAGCTTATAACCACAGCTGTAATTCTATTTAAGCATTTTTATAAGTGTAACTGAATGCTTTTTATCAAAAAGGAGCCTCCCATCCATTGTACTGAGAAATTAATGTTCTGATATTGACATTCTTCAGGACTGTTTTTCCAAGTAATTTATCATTGAAATCCACTGAATGAGTGTGCATTTTCCAGCTATTGGAAACTTTAGTCAGTAAGGATATTAATTAAATTGTTTTGTTGATATATTACTCCAACCAGTTTACTTTTATGGTTGAATTTTTTAAAGCCACATTTTGTTGGTAATTGGTTGAACCCCACTAGTCAGTTTTTACTGCCATGCTTCATATTCTTTTTTATTTGAAAAAGGAATAGAATACATTAGATCGCAACAATTGGATCAATTTCAAAGCACAGAAAAAGGGAAATTGTCTCTACGATATTCATTTTTCAATAACTGTCCAAAAAAAATTTCAATTTTTTTTCTTTAACTTTGTCATTTTTTTAAAAGCATTTTTTGCTTGCCTGTCTCAGTGTTCTTAGTTGATGTATAGAGCATTAATTTTTTTAATTTTTTAAACCTATATTCTTCAAACCAACAGTATCAAAGCATGAAGATTTGATTAAGCTATTTTATTGCTATAGTAAGCTTGTTTGTCCAATGGACTGAGCCATAACGCTATATCTGTATTCAGTTCTTCAGAAGATGTTAGTAATGTTGTTAATTTTTATTTTAAACTTTTGATGGAGTGAAATTTTAAATTTATAGTGGTTCTCCTCCAGGCATTTTAAAGTTCTGAAAAGGCAAGTTGGAGTCGTGGTAATGTAAAAAAAGTTAAACTGTGGAACTTGATATATTGAGTTTCCTTTCTGTCCTCTCTCACATTTTGATGTACTGTTATGTTCCAAAAACAAAGAAATAAAAATAGTTATGACTTAATGATAAAACTAACTGAACATTTCCATATTTATGATAATTATAATAATGATGATAATGCCTGTTATTGCTTTAAGGTGTAAAATATAAATAATAATATGACTGGAAAAAAAAGCCTAACTAATTTTTAAGTTGTAATGTTATCAGTGAATTTTTTTTTTTTTTTTTTTCAAATTCAACATGCATATTTTTATTTTAACACCCCTACCCTTTTCCAACCCCCTTTTTACCATTTCAAAAGAGCTATTTTAAATAATTCACCACATTTTTTTTTGATTTGTAAATAAATATAAATAATAATATGACTGGAAAAAAAAGCCTAACTAATTTTTAAGTTGTAATGTTATCAGTGAATTTTTTTTTTTTTTTTTTTTCAAATTCAACATGCATATTTTTATATTAACACCCCTACCCTTTTCCAACCACCTTTTTACCATTTCAAAAGAGCTATCTTAAATAATTCACCACATTTTTTTCTGATTTGGAAACATCTCTTTGTCATGCATTTTTAATCTCCCATTTCCTCCAAAACTTTTCACTATTAAAATGTCATGCCCAAAGTATGTAAATAATTTATAAATAAAAGCCCAAATTATTACAGTTTTTACAGGGCTATTTAATTTAATTTATTTATGTACTTAAGAAGAGCTCTGGTGAGCAAGCTATTTTTTCCCATGATGTATACATTTGTTCTGATATGAACTTATTATGCTATAATGAAAACATGCTTTTACCCTGATGTATACTAAGATTATTATTCATGATCTGCTTATTTCCTAAACATTTTTCCCTTTCTTTGTCATTTCAAGCTTTTTACTTCACCTGTGAACTTTCTCATTTCTTTATTTTTCTGTTTCTCCAAAATTACAAATCATTATTTACTTACTTGTTCATGGCATATCACTTTAAAATTGTTTTCATTTTATGCAGGCCTGGATTCATTGAGCTTTACTGTTATAATCACATGTATTAAGAGTTTAGATGCCTTTGGCTGGGTTACCTGGTTTTTTTTTTACATAATCACTTCTTTTAGGCTAATATTCATGCTGCCAATTATAGAAATGTTTACTACTATTTCTATCAACCCTAAATCTCAATAAACAGGATTTTTTTTTCAAAGAAAGACAATTTTTAATTTAGCATTCTAGTAAGCCTTTTTGAATCTAGATACCTATTTGTAATTTAAGGTTGTAAATTTATCATTGCTGATTAAATGCTTTTATTTTGAATTTGATCATGGTTAATGCTATTAATGCTATTATGTCTTATACCCCTGTTGCTCAAATTGATGGCTTTTTATTCTTCTTGAATGATAAGCCAGTCAGATTTATCTTCTTTTTTTTTTTTTTTTTTTTTTTTTTTTTATTTTTCTAACGGCTTTACATGAAGATGAGAATCATTTTACCATACATTCATATTTGTTTTGGATTAGTCATTGCTTTGTTTTCATTTTTTTTCTGTCTTTTTTATTTGCTCACCTTTGTTTAAATCATCACCCCCAAAAATGAGAAGAAAAAAAAAAAGAAAAAAATTGCAGGACATAAAAAATACACAGGTCCCATTTCACATTTTTTTTTTTTTTTTTTTTTTTTTTTTTTTTTTTTTTTTTTTATTTTTTTTTTTTTTTTTTTTTTTTTTTCTTTCTTTTTTTTAACTTGAAAATACAATTTTAAGTAAGAAAATTAATGGAAACAACTAAGAAATAAATAGCGAATGATATAAATTTTCATAGATGTACATATTAATCAATTTAAATAGAACAAACTTTATTATTTCATCAATATCTATTGCCATAAAAATAATCTTTAACTTCTGTAAGATGAGTGCTACACTTAAGAACTGCCTTTGAAGTTTACATACAGCCCTCTAAACAACTGGTTATACTTGGATATTTTTACCATACATGTATGACAGGTTTGATTAATTCTGGTAAACTTAGGTGTCCCTATAGTCATAATGAATTTGCAAGCTATGTTATACAAATTCGCATTTTAAATGCGTCAAGTGATCATATGTTGGGAGACTTCAGTGATATTTTGTATCTTCTTTTAGAGTAAAACATGTATAGCTCTTCAACACTTACATAACACATTATAAATTACTGAGTCCCTTCCATTGGTATTGAATAAAGTTTTTAAATTCAAAGTAAATATAAAATATAGAACTGTCACAAATTAAACATAAATTAACTAAATATTTTTAGCTTGAAGATGATGAATTTCTTTTTCTTAAATATAATAAACTTGATAATGTGATGTAAAAAATCTGACATTATATCATACCAAATCTTTAATCTTGTTTAACATGTTATATTTTGGCCCTTTTCTTATTGAGAAAATTTTTGGCTTTTTGTTTTATTTTGAAAATGGTTTAGTGTTTACTGTCCTTCTGATATCAGCATGAATTTTAAGTTATTTATATGAATATAAACAAAGTTTGTAAAACTCTGACATATACCAAAAAATATTTTACTTCAGTGTTGAAGAGGTCAACTGTATTTGTTTACATTGTGCATATGACATGCTTTTAGTCTGAAAGAAGATGGAAAGTGTTATCATATGTTGGTTCAGGAGTCAAATGTGGGGGTAAGCATTTAGCGTTTGTAAATTTTTAAATAATTTTCCTCCTACAATTTCATATCATATTCTCAATTTTCACTCATTTATATTTAATGCATAAACTTTGAATATTTTTAATATTTTTATGATTATGCCATTTGTACTTACCACTATTAATCATTTAAACTAATTCCATGATTAAAAATCATTCAAACTAGCACCAGTCTTAGATTTTACTGGATTTCATTATACAGAGCATTTTATAGAAAACGATTTCCTTAAAATCTCAGTTAATTATTAATATAAACTTCTGAAATGTAAATTTAGCTAAAGATTTAGTCTGAAAATATTTTAAAAGAAAGAAATAATCTTTTTAAATTAATGAACATATAATTTTCTTCTGAATTTAAAAATATAGTTCAGATTAAAATATGTCAAGAAAACATTTTTGATTCATTGAGATTTTAGTTGTTTGGCTATTTATATTGATAATTCATATTTTCCATCTTAATTTATAGGTGCTTGTTAGATCATTTATTAGATGCATTAGAAAAATAGGAACTATATTTTAGCTTCTATTTTTATTTAGATGAATAAATTCAAAACAATAAATAAAATTATGATTTTTATGTTAGGAAATGAAATAAATTTCAAAAGGATATTTAAATACCATGTTTAACCAACTCAAAAAAAATATTGACATACCGTATACACTTTGAATAGGATTTTTCTTTCAATCCTTTTTAAGTAAAGCATAGAAGTGCTTTAAAATATTATTAGGATCTGGTCAGGATTTCTTTACTGTTAAAATCAGGGTCCAATGTTTTAAAGTATTTTTTTTCCTACATTTTCATATGTTAACATTTTTATCAGGAAGTGTTAGCTTTTTATTATTTTTTTTTTCACTCTAGACTCCTTTACGAGGCATATCATGACAGTTCATTAAACAAATATATCTATCTATCACTGTATATGAATATATATATATACTTATACAATTTTTTGTTCATCCATTTTGCTATTAAATTTTCATTTCTTTATATTTATTATTGATTATACATATCTCATTTATAATATTACTATTGCTTTTTGGACTTCACATGCACATTGTTTTATCATCCTGATCATTTTTTTCTTGGCAACCAAATCTTTTGTTGATTTATATTTCTAACGGCTTTACATGAAGATGAGAATCATTTTACCATACATTCATATTTGTTTTTGGATTAGTCATTGCTTTGTTTTCATTTTTTTTCTGTCTTTTTTATTTGCTCACCTTTGTTTAAATCATCACCCCCAAAAATGAGAAGAAAAAAAAAAGAAAAAAATTGCAGGACATAAAAAATACACAGGTCCCATTTCACATTTTTATTTTGATATTTCCTAGCCATTGCTTTCAATTTGTTTGAGGGACAGTGCAATAATTTCAGTTGACCTCAGTGTGAAATGATGTGGGTTTGATTTTTTTTTAAAGTATTCCCTTTGCTTTCTATTCATTATCCTGGTATGATGAACATAACAAAAATTCATTTCTTTTAGTTTAGTTTGAACCATTCTTATGTATATTTTTTTTGCCAGCTTTTTAAACTAGAAAACCGGTAAAGCATAGACTTTAAATTGTGGAATATGATTTATGTATTCATCAAGCTATTCTGGTGTACATTGACTCTCAGTGAGGTTCTCTAATCGCACACACCAAAAACAAACCCCAAAAAAAAAAATTTAAAAAAAAAAAAAAAAAAATTTTTTAAATCACTCTTGAATTTTAGTTTTAGTAGTATAAATTCAATTCTTATCAAATTATTTTTAAAAGACCTACTTTAAATTGTGGAATAGGATTTATGTATTCATCAAGCTATTTTGGTGTAAATTGACTCTCAGTGAGGTTCTCTAATCGCACAAACCAAAAACAAACCCCAAAAAAAAAAATTTAAAAAAAAAAAAAAAAAAATTTTTTAAATCACTCTTGAATTTTAGTTTTAGTAGTATAAATTCAATTCTTATCAAATTATTTTTAAAAGACCTTTCATTCTTTTAAGTGACAGTAATTATTTTAATATTACTACATTTGTTTTAAATTTTACATTTTTGTTAAAGACTGATGGTTATCAAATTAACTTTTTTGCCCAGATCTTGAAAAAAATTGTTAATATTGTGCTGGTTTTTTCTTCTTCTAAATTCATACTGACAATGCCAAATTTAATATAACTTTGATCAACAGAGTTGACATTTTTATCACTCCCAGTGTCAATGTTTATTTGCTCACAATAAAATTGTTGATTGGGAAGTTCTATTCATGAAATATTGATATTCCTCAAACCTACTTACATTGCTGAAGATCAAAACAGTTGAATGACTTTTTTCTTTTAAAATATGGTTTACTTATAAATAAAATTAGCATCCATGCCTTTAGATATTTTACACATAGAGTATTATTTTAAATGACATTTTTTTAAATTAGATATTTTGATCCTTACAAAAATTGTAATACCTCTGTATTTTCTCTGTGCATGCACATTAACCACAAATGAAAAACTTTCAGTGGTAACAATGGTGATCCATATCTTACCTCACATTATCTTTAGTTTAAAACTTGTCCAAATCAAAATGATCACATATTTTTCACTTCTTAAAAAGTATCATTTAGTCATTGCTGAACGACTGTAAGATTAACAGAAAAATCACATCACAAATAAAAAAATAGAAAGTATTTAAAGACATCAAGGAGAAGAAAAATTTACCTTTCATGCTTTATATTATAAAAGCCTAAAATAATTGGATATTATTATTCTACAAACTATAAACCCCCCAAGTTCAATTGGCCAGGAATAGACTTCTTATCCATCAAATTTTTATTTACTCAAGCCATTTGTTTAAATCATTTAAGTGCTGGATTTATTTCCCACTTTGTTTATTCCTTTTAACAACGTCATCACCAAACAGTACATTTTAAAAAAGTACAAAGTTCTTTGTAGAGATTTATTGAGACAATGCTATACTACAATTTCAGCAACAAGTTTTAGCATATGAAACTAATCTTAAAGGTTTTTTTTTTTGGTTTTTTTAAAACCACTCAGCAGTTAAGTCATATAATTTTATCCATTTTTTAAAGGTCTTGTATCATATTATACCATAATGACAATGACATTAAAGATTATACAACTTTATTATGTGTCTGTCTTTTTTTTTTGAATTGTTCCATTGCAATTTAGTTGTTAAATGAAAAAAGAATTCATAGTGCTGTAGTAATGTAATTTATTAACTAAGTAAATAATGCACAATACCATGATAAATTCCATGGTAAAAAATGGATATGATGCCAAACAGCATTGTTTTTCTTTTCATATAGTTTATACTACTTTTGATGTGTTTGCAGAAATATATTCCATCTTCTGTTTTTCTTTAAATTCCAATTTTCCTAATGGGATTAAAGGTTTATCAAATACTTTGAACTTTCGTAACACCCTTAGTTAGAATAATTTATGCGCAAAATACCGGCAGTGATATTCTCTAAGTAATTATGTATGTATGGCTGTAACGTTGAGTTCAATAGGTGCCCTATTACGCACTGCCTTCTATAATGAGAAATTAATCTCTTATATTAAGTTATTGGCTCATTCTGAACAGTGCCTAACAAAGGACGATACCATAGAGAAATACAATAGCAAAAATACGACATTCAAAACAGTACTAATTACAATTAATAAGATTTATTTAAGTATAAATGTAATTACCCAACAAAAGAAATATAATAACACTCATCAACTTACAGAGTGGTATGTCTTGTACCGGTACACAGTTAGTACAATGTGCCAATTAATAAAGTACAATGATGAATGCGAATAAACACATGTGAGTACACACAATAATACACTTGTCTCGTGAAGTGAAAAATATCTAGCAATCCAATCTCTTAATGTTCTCTGACGCCAGATGGGATTAATGTTATGTCTCTGTTCACAGCTTGACCCTAGCTCCGCCCCTCCACGTTCTGACCTATCACAGTGAACTTTTTTCTCCCCCCTTTTTTTTTTTTTTATGCTGCTTATTTAAACTCTCACTCATTTTCTTTCTTCCACACTTCTATTGCTGCCCACAGATACTACTTACCAGCTAAGGGATATTTCTTATTTTTATTCCGTTTTTTTTTTTGTTTTTTTTGCTATTTCTTATTTTTATACCGTTTTTTCTGTTGTTTTGTTCGCTGACGAAGGCTTTCTGCCGACACGTTCGCTGTTTTGTTGCGTTTATTTTTTCAGGTTTAACCCTACTCTGTTTTACTCATTTTGTGGTGAACCTTCAGCAGGCTCATACTTTGTGGCTAATTGCCAACTGTGCCCCGCCCCCTTGCAACAGCTCCCTGGTAGAAGTGGGGTGAAGAACAAGGAGTATGAATTCTGAAGGCTAAGGTCCTCTTAAAATTTAGACTAGGCCACATCGAATAGTAACTGAATACAATCTTGCTTTTAAAATATTTTATTGAAAATGTCATACATTGGGACCACACAAACTTAAACGCGTTAAATGTAACTGGTATTTTGTACAATAATTTTCAGAACATTAAAAACATTTACATATTTATAAAAGTAGCTGAAATCTTTCGGAACCAATCATTGCGAATTAGCAGTGAAAATAAATTTACAAGAACAAGTCAAGAATGGCGATTATCTCAGCAAGGCCTTTTCAAACCCATTTGTTGGGTTCAGCTGTCTATGTTCTATAGTATATACCGGTACCGGTAATCAATTTTCTGCGTGTTAACTTGTCCGTTGGTTCACTAGTCCTGTGTTTGGATGTGTTATGGTGAGTTGTGGGTTTACTTGTCCTGCGTTCATTTGCGCGGCCACCGCAGCGGACACAAACCATAAAGTTTATGCAGCATTAACGATCAGAAATCTGCTAAAAGTAAACCTATACACGGGTAAGCCGCGGCGACTGTGTTGCTGCCCACAGCCTTAATAAACAGAAACATGACAAGGCCGTGGAGCCCACGTCGCTCTAGCTATGCCGACGTATTACTTTAGTGTATCAGAGAATGACTTTGGTAATCAGCAGGCCAGACAAGGGAAACGGTGCATGGGCAAAAAAAGGTGCGAAGCGAGAGACTCGGCTACGTAATAGAATTCCACCAACAACAGAGACTGAGAGAGCGACCAATGTCCAAGCGTTGGGTGATGTGTAACGTATCCTCATAATGAGCAGATCTGGGAAACGTTTCGAGCGGACCAGGGGTTATGTTGCGATATGTTAACTAGAAAGTTGTGCCACCCACTACCACTGAGTTAACAAACATCTTCAGCTCACCGAAAATGCCGCCCCTCATTATAAATTAAAAGAAATAGTGGCACCTGTGTGGACCACCCCCTTCACAGCCCTCTTCATATGCAAGTGGATTGACTTTTTCTCGACAATTGTGAGTCATAGTAGGCAAATAAGCTATTTAAATGGTCTGTGGTTGGTCAGCTCTAGTTTGATAGATGGCACTTAATTATTTAGATGCCACCTACGTTGACTCTGGTTTGTGGTGAGTAAAATTAGAGGCAGTGTTAGTGATTTTATGTATCTGGATGGAACCAAGTTGCTTTGTTAGTCATCTGTTTGCAATGGTGTTTATTTCACTACCGGTACTGACATATATTTCATTATTTTCCCGCTTGTTGCCTCTTAGTCTTAGTATATCACCAGCTATTTATTGAGAAAGAAATCGAAACTGTCACAAAGGAAATTGACAATTTTATTTAAAGTTTTAACAAATATTTCCCACATAACTCCCACCCTCAAAATTCTAGCGGCGTTACGTCCGTAATGGATGCACAACCGTGCAAAGGAAAAGCAGCACCCTGGGCGAATGCGCCCCCTGATATTGAGGTTCCTTGCGAGTACCACCTTTACATTGCTGTGCATGGATCCAGTGGGCTAGAAAGAAATATCAGACAAAGTAGATGGACCTATAAATGTTTAAAAAATTATTTAAATCTAAATATATCCAATTGGGCAACTTTTATAACTTATCTTTGAAGACAGAAGAGTTCTCCTTGTTTTTCCACAATGGCGTCGTAAATGTCCAAAAGATTCATGAACTGTATGAATGCTACTTTTTTTTTTTATCTTGTTCAATTTTGTTAAATGGTTATTGTACATGAACAAAAAGACGCTATTTTAGGCCTTTAGTTCCATCAGGTAAAGAGGAAGTTTTAATTTTATATCACTAGAAATAATTAATCGCGC
>CAXITT010000089.1:573408-633217 GCA_964033795.1 Lymnaea stagnalis | reverse complement strand
GACAGTGACGTAATATTTAATCACACCTTTCTAGATCCGCATGATTTTCAAGTACCATATACGAAAATTAATTTCTCTATTTTTCATCAATATTTCTAACATTCTGACAATTCCACACTCTCTGCATGAATTCCAAAAACATAAAATTTCAGTTTTAAAACCACAAAATTTAACTTTTCTTTGAATCTTCGTTAATTATTCACACGAAATCTTGTTCCAACCGGTTATTAAAATATTCCTTCGCCGCCACCACTTCCGACACTTCATCCAATAAAATTAACAACAATATCAACAAAGGGGAATGACTCCTGCCTTTCCTTGCACAAATTTTAAATAAATAAGCAAATGACGTCATGGGTAGTAATATAAGAATTAGCCCTCCAATGAAACAGTGAATGAAAGGGTTCGTAGGCAATTGGGGAGTACGATGACCTACTGGTGACTGTGAAAAAACGCAAACTACAATGTTACGGCCACGTAACAAGGAAACAAGGGCTTGCCAAAGAAATATTGCAGGGGACCACAAGAGGAGGGAGAGGGAGAGGAAGACAAAGAAAAAGATGGGAGGATAACATGAAAGAGTGGACAGGACTAACACTGGGCGATGCAGTGGGTAGTGCTGAAGACAGAGAGGAAGGGAGGAGGATGGTTCACTTGTCATCTGTGACACCCCAACGGTCCAAAATTCAAGGACTAAGGGACGTGACTTCACATGTTGTGTCAACCAAGATGGCGGCCATTGAGAAAATAGTGGCATCCACAATGACCATTTACCAACGCTTGGATAGGGGGACAGGTGGGTGTGTCAAAGGCAATAAAAATTCAAATGCCATAAAAATTTCACCTCAACCTATCGTATTGATGTTAATGATTGTCATATTGTTGCTTTGTGCGTCACAATGAACAACCTAGATGCGTCAACAGTAATATTTAGTCTAGTTGCCCTCGCAATGACTTCACTCGACCATCCCCTTTTTCTGCTACCAGGCGTGTGATGTAGTTTTGTTACATAATTATTTTGTTCGCCAGAACCGCAACTGTGAAAACGGAGAAAACTAGAGAAGGTTTTTAAAATAAAATACATTATCCAACTGTTCTGCACTGGGAAGTTGGATTTGGACATATTTTTTAATATCTAGTTAGTCGCATTTGAAATATTGAAATATTAAAATAAAATACATTATCCAACTGTTCTGCACTGGGAAGTTGGATTTGGACATATTTTTTAATATCTAGTTAGTCGCATTTGAAATATTGAAATATATTTTTAGAACCCACAAAACAGCTCTATCCTTTAAACAATATATCCCCTCAACAACTTGCTGTAGTTGAGGGGATATAGTTATTGAGTGTCAAAACGATTGCAAAAAACATTTTGAAATCAAAGCCTGTAAGTCCTTTAAAAAAGCACTGAGTAAAAAGTACATCCTTGACATCTTTTTGTCAAATATTAAATTCAAAATCACTTTTCCAAAATCAAGTAGCTTGTGTAGAAGCTATGTTTTAATAAAATAAAAAGAGCAAATTTCTGAGTGCAGCTTTAAAGATGATTTGTGCCATAGGAATAATTATTTTAGTGTCATACCAGATATTTTCATTAATATCTTTATTATTTAATTTTCTTTTATTCATATCAGATATAAAATGTGGCAGAGATATAGCAACAGCTATGATTTTAGAAATGTCTGCAATGACTATGAAGAAATTAGCCATTAGGATGCCGAGATTGCCATTTAGTATTGCTACTGATGGTAGTAAAGACTCAGACAAAAAGCAGTACTCTCCAGAGGTCACCATTGAAGGATAGGGTGGTCTTGTAAATTCTCATCTCCTAGCTTTGCGGGTGTGCAAAGTTGCCGGTGTACAAAGCATCCTCGGCCACAGGACAGAATATATATTTAAGATCATGGCCGATGAACTGAATTCACAGGGCATTTCATGGGTAAACTGCATTGCATTTGGCTGTGACAGTGCCAATGTGATGACTGGCCAATACAATGGAGTATACAGTTTTATTAAAGGAGAGCAAGACATTTATCTGGCATGACGCTGCCTCCATCTGGTGCATCTTGCAGCTAAAAAGTGGGGCTTCCTGTCTACCCCCAGTTGAGGAGGTCCTGGTTGACGTTTGTTACTTCTTCAAGAAACGTTTGAAGAGACAGTGTGAATTGAAAAACCTGCAAGTCCTGTATGGTGCAGAACAGATGAAAAGTATCAAGCATGCATGCACCAGATGGCTTAGTATTGCAAGATGCCTAAAAAGATTGTTTGAAAACTGGGACCACTTTATGCACTTTTTTTATGAAGACAAATATACAAATTCCAAACCAAATAAGAAACCACATGATGGGCAGACAACTGCTGTGTTGGAAGGACATTGCACAACTTACTCTGTGAAGCAGGTTGATGCCATTTATGACTTTTTGCGGTCACCAACAAATCAAATTAACTGCTATTTCTTGTCTTACACACTGAAAGTTTATGATCAGGTGAGATGAATTTTTATATTTCATGAGTCTTGAATGCTGCATAATTTTACTCACATTTCATTGGACCAGCAATATTTTCTTACGATTCATTTTATTTTGTGCAAAGTTGTCTGTAGTGGACATTAGTAATTTTGTATTATTTACCTTACCATACTGTTGTACTTAATAGTATTTTTATGACACATGGTTATTTTTACAGGTACTTGTCCAACTGCAGGCAGAAGAAGCCATGATCATCATGCTGAAGGAGAACCCTTGCAGCCTAATTGGTGACTTGTACAGCAGATTTCTCTTGCCAACAGCAGTTAATGGTATTGACCAGATGAGCTTGTGTAGATTGGTTATGTTAATGTATGCATTTATGTTGTAGTTAGTTGGACAAATTTAATACTTTTCTTTTGTTTTAAATTATCATCTAAATGGTTTATCATAATAACTTCAGTACTAGTTTATAATTTTTTTTGTCTTTCAGTTCCAATACAAGCTAAGAAGCAGTCAGAAAGATGATGCTGACCTGATTGTTGGATCTCAGGCAAAGACCATGCTGCAAAACAAAGAAAAGTACAGCCCCAGAGACAAGGGGGTTGTGGAGTTTTTTGCTTTTGTTGGAAAATATTTTGAGATGGTGCTTGACTACCTTCTAAAAAAGACTTCCCTATCAGATCCTGCACTTCAGAATGCTTCTGTATTTGATCCAAAAAGGTGAAACAACACCAGCTAGAATACTTCCTTACCAGATTCCCCATTCTGATCCCCAGAGGGACTGATGTTGACACCATCTATGAAGAGTTTGATAGGCATCAGCAGAGGAACATTGAGGATGGGGTAAGAGTTGACAGGATTTGGCAAACAATTTGCCAAAAGCACCCAGCCCTTAAGAATCTTGCCCATGTAGTGAAAGGGATCCTCACCATACCTCACTCCAGTGCTGCGTGCAAGAGAATATTCTCTATGTTCCTGAAAACATGCACAGACCAAGGAACAAAATAATAGCCCAAAAACAACAGAGGAGAGAAAATCAGGAAGCTGCTTGGACTTGGATGAAACTTTCAGTGCAAAAGAACTCCAGCAGCTTAAAAGTTCAGCAAGCGTCATCAATACACAAGGTATTTAAATATTTATAAAATGTGTACTCAGTTAAAGAATGTGCCCCTTTTATTGCTACAAGTGTACTAATTTGTTCAGTATTGTACTATTCTGAGACAATATTGTACTATTTTGAGATGGAATTGTACTATTTTTTGAGTTCCTGGGGAAACAAGTCTGGTGCATGAGTATAATATAAGCTTTAATTAAATGATAATATAATTCGTTACTTTTTTTTTGGGGGGGGGGATGACAAAGATTTTATAAAGCTAAAGCATCTAGACCTAGATGAGCCACACAGTGGGATCTGACTATGATAAAAACATCATGTTTGTGGCTCTTTAGGGTTAACAACACATGGTCAAGGGCTTACCAATAAGCATCACATTAAATTACAATTTATTTACAACTGTAGGATGTTATAAACTATAATTATCATAAGGCAGATATTTTATTATTTTAAAAATAATACAATTTTGTTAACATTCACAATTTTTAGTTTTATAGTTAATGAAAATTCACAATATTTATTTTTAATCTCAAATGTATTAAAATAAATAGCCAGTGTAAAAATGTATGAGTGTGTTTGTATGACAAAGTCAGAATTAATTTGTCATACAGATTAGAGAACACATTCTTCAATGAGTGACACTCAAAGTGAAGGAGTTTACCATCAGGGTCCCATTTGGATAGCTCTGCTCAGGACCATAAAAGTTACCCATGATGTTTTACCATTGCAGCTTTTTTGCTACATTTCAACACTATAAGATAAGATAAGGTAAGATAAGATTCTTTTCTTTATCCAAATAATGTGTTTTGATTACATTGTATCTATTCATTTTTAGCACATATGCAGCAAATATTCTTTCTAAGACAAAATTTTTAAACCAGAGCAATTTAAACACATCTAATGTGTGTCTCAAGTGCAATAATCAGTCATCATATACCACAGAACTTCACTCCCTTAGTGACAATATTAACTTTAATTAAGAGTGATTGTTTGATTTTGTTAAATCCAGAGGAGCACTCTGTTAAATTCTAACAGACTGGGGAACAAAGAAATGCATAACTTTCAGTGTTGACTTGGAGGTAAAGAATTCACCCTGATTGAGCTCATCTTAAGTATCTGTTGTGTCATGTTTAAAATAGAATGTTTACTTAATGAACTTGAATAATAAGTTTATACTAGAGGTGTGATTAGAATATTAAATATAGATTGGAAGTAGAGTTAGAATATTAAATTTAGACAAGAAATATGGTTAAAATATTAAGTTTAGATTAGAAGTGTAAATTATGTTTAAAATTGTATTCCTCCAGATGAGTCTTCTCTCAAATTTGGTTGGTTGAATGTATTAATGAAAGCCATGGAGATGACCAAAAGGGACTTAAAAAATTGCGCATGAAGATGTCAGAACTAGACATTGAAAACGTCACATGCAGATGACCAAGATGGACATTGAAAACTTCATATGATGATGTCAAAACTGGACTTAAAACTTTACCATGACAAGGATGACATATTGAAGTAGGTTTTTTAAACATTTTGCCTTCAATCAAACAAAAAAAACAACAACAAAACTACAACTATAATACAAAGTTTAACAGTAATTTAAGATTAATTCATATGAACACTATGATTATTGGTATTATTACATACGTGAAGACATTACCTACAGAAATACAGAGGATAACATCTTACTATTACAGTAAAACCTCAGTTTTATAACCTTTAAATTGCCATTAAAACAAGGGCGTTTATTGGAGGGGTCTTAAAAAAGAGGTACAACATTTTTGTAAAACAACATTTAGAAAATTAAGTAAACAAGTAAAAAAAATACACATACCATTAAGTACAGGCACCATCGTACGTTCAGAAATATAAATTAAACTCTGTCTCACAACCAATATAAACTCATATTGTCTCAACCAATATAAACTCATATTGTCTCACAACCAATTTAATAAACTCATATTGTCTCACAACCAATATAAACTCATATAGTCTCACAACCAATATAAACTCATATTGTCTCACAGCCAATTTAATAAACTCATATTGTCTTACAACCAATATAAACTCATATTTTCTCACAACCAATATAAACTCATATTGTCTCACAACCAATACAGTCATTATCTTCCTGTTCCTCATTAATTCCAAAATAAAAATCAATGCTGGTTTGGTAGTTGTTTAAAAACGTGTGTAAGTGCTGAGTACTTGGTTATATAACTATTTATGTATAAGATAAGCGCATTAATATTGTTGTAATTATTTTTATTCAATCATTGAATAGTTGTTTTTATTTAAAGGAAGCTGTTATTTCTGTTTGTTTGCATGATCCCCCCACCTGTGCATGTTCTTTTAGTATGTCTCGTTGAACACCAGACATGGTGTCAGCAAGACCTGAAAGGCCCCTGCTCAGGCTATAACTGGCCATCTCCTTGGAGTATTTCAAAAGACAAATTTACGGTGCAAGAGTTATTTCCCCTTCACTACTTCCTTACTGCTTTAGTGCATCGTCTGCTGTCAAAACTCGTAAACGAAACTGTTTTCTTCAAGCGCATAAATATAGCACTGCTTTGGAATCTGACTTTTTAGGTGCTAGGTTGTAAAATTGAATTATTTGAAGGTTGCAAGTCACGTTTTAGAGGGAGTCGTTTAAGAGAGGTCGTTTATATATTACAAAGCATCAGTGAATTTTTTTCTGTCGTATGTTGGAGGAAGTCATTTAAGGGGGGGTCGCAAAACGGAGGTTTTACTGTTTTGGAAAGACTTTACCATCACCCAGACAGACCTAAAAAATATGCTAGGGTGCTTTTCTTTGACTTCTCATCAGCATTTAACACTATCCAACCACACCCTATGATTTAAACTCTTTATTCGTTAGGTTTAAATTCAAATTTTCAAGTGAGGTGAACTTTTTAACAAATTGCCCACAATATTTCAAGTTGAATGACCAAATATCATTAACTAGAGAAATATGTACCGGGTTACCTCAAGGTTGCGTTCTCTCCCCTGTCCTGTATACAATATTTTCCAATAATACCCAAGCCCAAGCAACACCCTTCCAATAATTAAATTTGCTGATGATACTACCATTGCTTAATATCTGAAGGGGAAAGCATATACCACAACTTACTAGCTTTATCAGTTGGTGCAATGAAAATTTTCTTCAGTTAAGTGTCTCAAAACTGACAGAAATGGTTGTCGATTTCCAAAGGGGGAATCACTCAATTACAGATCTCACAATAAATAATCACAGTATTGAGGAAGTAGAGATGTAAAAGTATCTAGGTACCACCATTAATCTAATAAGCTGACAGGGCATGACTTGGACCCTAACAAAAACAGCAGAAAACCTATTAAACACATGGGAAATATATGACAAAGGATGACTATGGACGGAGAATACTTACCAACCAGAAATTGTACAGTCTATATCAGGATCCCACGCTATTAGCAGAAATAAAAAAGGGCAGGCTACGCTGGGCAGGATACTTAAAGAGAATGCCAAATGACAGAAGAGTGAAGCTGGTACATCACCAAACCCCAGAGGAAAATGGTTCAAAGGCAGAAATAGGCTTAGATGGGTGGATGATATGGAAAAAGATCTAAAGCAGCTGGGAATCCAAGCATGGAAAAGAAAAGCATTAGTTAGGTCTGAGTGGAAGGAAGTAGTGAGGCAGGCCAAAGCCCTACATGGGCCATAGCGCCACAAGGATGGATGGATGACATGGCATGAAAATAGCCAAATTTTTATTAAAAAATCAACCAAAGACTTTTCTATCTTTAAAAAATGTACTATTACGGTGTAAACAAACAAGTTATTAACTTATTATACAATGCAACAATTGGAAGCCTTCTAAACTTCCGTCCCATTACACTGCAGCGCTATCAGCTCCATCTACAAATTTGCAGGTGCAGTTTCCACATCTATGACAAATGGGTCAAAAACAGCTTGAAATTACTTTTCTATGCTTCAAAGTCACTAAAGAGCTGTGCGAACTTGGTGGAAAGTAAGTTTTTCAGCAAAGTGTGCACTGGGAAACACTATAGCTTGACTTGGTTCAACATTGCTTGGCAACAAGAAAAGTGAGACAAGTTGCATGTGTGTCTCCCATAAGCACATCTTAACTTGAAATGCCTTCACTGCATCATGCATATCAGTGATAAGATAAGATTCTTTTATTGATCCAAATAAATGGAAATGTTTTTTTATTGCATTATACATTTTCAGATAAAAAATAAAACAATTTGAACACAAGACATTTATAATAAATTATTTCAAACAGCCATTCAGTGAGTTTTCTTAGCAAAATCGGGGACTTATTAGATCTCATTCAGATGTGTGACTTCAGAGGAAGCATGCCGGTAAATTCATACAGATTGGGGAACAAAAGAATTTTTATATCTGTCAGTCCTCGCCCTGATGGAAAGAATTCGTCTCGAACGGCCAGATTCTAAGTACCGTATCTGTGATGAAGAGGGTGGGATGTATCATCCAAAATGTGTTTAGTTTTGCAAAAACATCTTTCTTCGAATAGATCAAGTGGTCCCTGGAGCTGCAGGTTCAAGTCCCTGAGATGAGTGGTTATGTCAGACAGAAACGCCAACTCACATTTCCACTTTTTATTTTTAACCCGAAAAACTGTGGAGTCTTTCCCAATGCTGCCCATGAATTGAGAGATTTCATCAATCAGCTGGAAAAATCTACTAAGAACTTTTATCAGACTTAGCCACCGCACCTCTGTATGATAAGGCATGTCGCCAAACTCTTGAGTCTATTTCCAGCAAAAAAAATATTGAAATTACCTGTGATTTAAACCTTTGGTTCTGATAAAGTTGACAGTTTGTGTAACAGTGCTCATTACACCTTCCATGTTGAGGACTTTACCACACAGCGAGCCTTGGTGTATGATGCAGTGATATGCTATCAATCTACCAGTAAATTTATACTGCATTTTTAACCACATCCTTCCAACTAACTAGTCCACTTTTTTTGCTGCACATGGGCAGTGCTCCTTCTGTTGTAAGTCCAACAAGTGTGTCCCAAGGCAGGTTCATGTTGGTTAAACTTTGACATTCGTTGTCAAACATTTCTTTTCCTGTCATTTCTCATGCATTCCATGTCCAATATTTCTTCTGCAACATTGAAACTGGAGTCCACTCCATGGATGAAGATAGTGAGCTGTGCAGTGTCAGTCATGTCATTACTTCCATCGACAGCAAGTGAGAATGCAACAAAGTTATGGCCTTTTTCGATCAGCTGTGTTTTCACATCAGTGGCCATCTCACAAGCCCGATCAGCAACGGTATTTCTGCTAAGGCTTACATTTGTAAATATCTGCTTTTTGTCTGAATACAAGACGTCACACACTTTCATCATGCAGCACTTCATAAGCTCTCCTTCTGTAAATGGTTGGCCTGATTTTGCAAGCTCCTTCGCCACAATAAAACTTGCTTTCACAGCAGCTTCAGTATGTGATTTTGCTTTGGTGAAAAACATTCCTCTTCAATTCTTCTACCTTCTGTTGCTTCTACTCTGTATTCAGGCTTTTTAACTCTTTCCATGAGGAACAACGCACACTGAAGAGTGGTACTTCATTGTTAATTAGCGAAACCAAGGTTTATTTGTTGTCATTTAGAGCACTATTTTAATGATTTTCTTCGCTTTTTTTTTTCTACTGTTGCTATGGCTACTCTAGGCCCTAGTAGGTGAGTAAGTTTCCTAGACGACTAACGGCTCAAAAAGCTTTGGAATTGTTTTATACTATTTCTTTTGATAGCGAAGATGATTTACATTTAGATCAATCACAAGATTCCGATAGTAGTAGTTATAGAGGATTTTAGTAATAGAAATGAAGATGAGGTATGCGTACATCATAGTGTTTGGGGAAAAAATGGTTATTTTCTGTAATTTATTTTATTTAAACTGAAAAAAAAGCTTAAAAACATATAGTCCTTTCATTTATATTTCATTTGATACCAATTTTAGTATTATAAACCAAAGAATAATATTTCAAATATTTTTTAATAAACCCAACCTCTCACTCTTTTTCGCTCTTCGAAAAAATTGTGCATTTTTTTAATAAAAATATTCCGCAACGAAAGAGTTAACTTGTCTTGATGTTTAGTCTCTTGGGGCCGTATCAGATTATATTCCTTGATCACAGCCACATTGTCTCCACAAAGTAGGTACAGATTGATAACACTTTAGCCATAGCAGGAAAAAATGATGTAATATCCGGGCTCTACATTACTTTCATTTCTCATGCGCATATCCAAAACGAGCAACGGAATGTTGCTAGGTTACTGTAACAACAAACATCCACTCACTACACAACTTTTATTGTCGCATATTTTGATAGAAAAAGCAAGAACGCTCTCAGGTAGCCTATCGTTGGACAAGGCAGATTATTAGGGAGTATGATTTGCACTTTATATCGCAGGGCCATTAAAAAATATTTGAGCCTAAAATTCTCTCTCATGCCTGATATAATTGTACGCTGGGCCTGAAGTGGCCCACGGGCCTTAAGTTTGACACGTATGATATAGGAGTACCTTTTTTCTTTAATTTTACTAATGCTTCTTTTGCTATAATTTTTTTTTTCAGATGCATAACTTTGATGTAGACATTGCAGGCTTTGTTACATGTAACAATAACCAATACATTTTTCATCTTCAATGAGTCTTGCAGCTTAAGTGAAGTAGATGAAGTACATGAAGCAGTTGAAGTAGATGAATAAAAATACTATTGTAAAGGGATAGTAAATAATATTATTTTAATATTTTGTTTTTTCACTTCCAGGTTAATGCATTCTACACAAGTGACTTGACGGTGAAATCCTAGACGTTTCAGTAAATCTATATCATAGATTATTGGCTTACAGCTGATTGTGCACCATATCTTGGCTGACAGCTGAATATACACCATATCTTGGCTGGCAGCTGAATATACACTATATCTTGGCTGACACCTATATGTACACTATACCTTGGCTGACACCTGAATGTACACCACACCATCTTGGCTGATGTCTGAATGTACACCACACTGACTTGGCTGACACCGGAATGTACACAACATCTTGGCTGAATATACGCCACACTATCATGACTGACACCTGAATGTACACCACACCATCTTGGCTGACATCTGAATGTACACCATATCATCTTGGCTGACAGCTGAATGTATACTACATCATCTTGGCTGACAGCTGAATGTACACCACACCATCTTGACTGACATCTGAATTTACACCACATCATCTTGGCTAACACCTGAATGTACACCACACCATCTTGGCACACCATCTTGGCTGACACCTAAACATACACCACGCCATTTTGGCTGAATGCTGAATGAACACCACACCATCTTGACTGACATCTGAATGTACACCACACCATCTTGGCTGACACCCTGAATGTACACCACACCATCTTGGCTGACTCCTTAATATCTCAACCCAAGTAAACAAATTTACTAAATTATTAATAAAATAAATTTCTGCTAACACACAACTAAAATTTTTAGACTTTTCAATCAAGCTGTTCATTGTTTCAATCACTCAAACTTTAACCTTAATGGTTTTAAACCTCTACTATTTTTCATTTTTAATTCAAATAAATGTCACCTTGTTGCTGTTTGAATGTGCTACTCCACAAAAACTAATAATGTAGACTTTTTAATTACTCTAACCTGTCATGGCATGAAGACTGAATGATAAAATGTATTACTTTGACCAGTTGGTTCAAATGGACTGATGAGCTGAATGAATTACCCTAAAAGCTCAGTTTACACCATCAAATTCTCATCAAATTTTTGTTCATACGTTTGATGCAATTTTTGTATGAAGCCCTGTAATAACTTTCAAATAACTATTTGATCATATTTTGATCATATGCACATTTTTAAAAATCTGTATGATTATGCAACCTCCATATCCCGTGAACAAACTCTAAGAAGAATTTCATCAATTTAGGTCGTGTTTACATTGAATAAACTAAGTTATCAAAACAACAACATCTTCCAAATAATAATTATGTACTTAATTTAGAAAAAGATATAATAGAAAAATTAGACTTTAAATGGGTGAAGGGCATGATGTAATTGAAAGGTATTTATAAAGTCTTATTACTTGTACAGCATATATACTATAACCCTGTAACTGTAACACTAATGACTATTTAGTACTTCCAATTGGATCAATGAGAAATTTTATCAGCTCGAGCTCCAGGCAAAGAAAATATTGCTCCTGAGCTCCGTAACCCTGATTACAAAATAACAATTATACATTAAATTCTCCTACCCCCATCCCCCTTTTTTGTTTTCAGTGCTATTATAGCAAATGGATGCCCCCTTGATTAAATTAAAGAGTTCAACTTTTTAAATTATTTAACTTACTATAGGCGCAGTATATGTTAGTTATTATATTGTTGTTCTGTGGCGACCCCTTAGGTCCACTTTTTAATAATTTCCACAGAAAACTTAAAATCTTATTATATTATTGTTTGAGTCATGTTATAGACAATTTTTTTTGGGGTAGAATTAGAATGTAGAAAAAATTGACTTTCGATAAAATAAATATTTAAATAAGGACCCTTCAAATAAGATAGAATCATAGTAAAAAGCTTACATTTCTCAAAATTACTGTTACATTGTACAAGTATAGTAAAGCTCTCCTTAACATTCATAAATAAAAGATGATTAATAAAAAAATAATCAATATAATTTTTACTATGATTTAATGGGAATTTTAGGTGCTATTTGACAAGTTATGAGATACCGGTAGTTAAAAAGAGAATTAGCAGCACTCTTCTTCTGGGTCTGATCAACTGCCAGTGGAAAATAGGCCATTAACTATTTCTTTCCATTTCTTCCATTCTCTAGATATCTTCTCCAGCTCTTGACAATTTTTATAACCCGGTATATTTTTGTTGACATCCCTTTACCAAGTTTAGGGAAATCATTCCTGATTTATGTATTAAAATGAACAGAACACTCATTTGTAGTACACTGCATTAGATTTTAAAAATTATATTGTGTACAATTATGTATATTTTTATATACTGGTCCCCTAATGGAAACTGTAAAAGAAAATATTTTAGGGAGTGGTAGACGGTAATCTCCTTTTAAAATAATTTCAAGATAAAAACACCTGATTTAAATCATACAAATACAAGTCCGAAAAACAAATACAAGTCCAATCACAAATACAAAATCAATCACAGATTTCACAAGGACTCAGAAACAAAATTTTATAAATTTTATTAAAAAATAAGCAGTGCTGAATGAAGTTATCAAATAAGCATTACCATATCTCCTTCACCTTTACAAACAATTGTCTCTTTCTTCGCCAAGAAGTAATAATGTCCACAGTGCTTTATTAAGATATTTGATAAATACATCGCATGGTTCCTTGATATCAGAATTGTTAAAACATTTATAGTTGTAATATAAAGAATTTATATACATACACATACAAAAAATTTATCTAATAAGTAATTCATTAAATCCATCTGAAAAATACAATATGTCAACTTCTTCCATTAAAATTATGTCGTTCACTCCCTTTACTCAAGAAAACATGAGTTCTCCCTACGCTAAGAAAATGAGTTCCTTTTTTCTGGTGTTTCTATTCTTTTCCTTCAAATCACTACACCATCGTGCCTAGAGAGGAAATGTTAGTGTCGTGCGAAAAATCCGTGTCATATGCAAAAGTCTCTTACACGCCCTACCAATACAAAAAAATTTTTTATATCAACTATAGCATGGTATGACAATCCACATCAGTGTCAATATGTTTTATTATTTTGCCATTGTCTTTATACTCAATTTTTCTTAACAAAAAGTCAGCAACAATGTTGTCTTTGCCTTTTTTACATTTTTTTTTCATTTCATATTGATTGAGTATTAAAGACCATCTGTTGATCTTGTTATTGGCTCGAGCTCCAGGCAAAGCTCTTTTTGTTTAAATTTTGAACAAAATCTCAACAAATAATCACACACAAAATAGTGCCCTCATACTAAAATTTGACGCATATTGAAGCAAATTTGATGGGAATTTGATCGTATGACCTGAGCATTACCCTGTCAGTACATATTAATGTATTTACAGTTATTGATGTTGTCAAAATCTAAAGCTAAATTAATTTAAATATTAACTTAAATTTAAATAACATCAGTAGACAATGTTTCAACTTGTGCATTCATTTAAAAACCTCGCCAGACAACGATTCAATTTATGCATTCATTTCCAACATCATTAGACAATTGACTAACGCATATCACTAGAGGCACATCACTAGACAAAGGACAAATGATTAACAAACAAATCACTAGTGACACATAACTAGAAAATTGACTATTAATCAAATAACTAGTGAACTATCACTGTAAAAGTTGCTAACAAACAGATACTAGACAAGTGACTAAGACTGGAAAGCTTAACAATAAAATCATATTTATTACAACACTAATACAGAATATTCTAAGGACTATGACAATAGTTTTTAGTGAATGGACAAGAGGTGGCTTTGACTGAATGATTGATTTAACAAAAGTACATGAGTAGTAAAGTTGAATTTTTTTAATGATAATGATAAGAAGATTTTCACCTATAGCAATTAGCGGTGGTGAATTAAAAAACAAAAGTATTATTGGGGAGGTATGTCCCAATGAAGAAATTAAATACTTTAAAAATATTCTTTCTTCAAAAGATTGCTACTGGTATTTATGATTATTTAAAACAATTAATGAACAGGATATCCCAGAAGAATTCCCAGCAGTATAAAAGTCATTTTGACTAATTCTATTAAAATATATATTAAAAAGTATTTTAAATATTTAAAAAATGTAAAATTATTTACAGAAAAGTAACAGGTGCACAAATGCAATTAAATTTAGCATACGGAATTTAGTGTTAATTTACTAAACTCCGGCAAGTAGAGATACTTTTTCCCCTCGATTTTGCGAAATATGGTCAAAGGGAAGCAACCATTAAAATAAATAGATCTTTTAAAGCCGACAGCGATAACTTCCCATTAATTATAATTTTATTTATTCGCTTCAAGAAACTTAACTCTTGTCACCTTGGTGAAAGATCTTATTAACTTGGTTACTGTTCCTAATTCTTATCAAAGTATGTGAACTAACTGCTGTCACCTTGATGGACAAAATAATTTTTTGCGTTGCTCTAATTGAGTACTCTTTTATACCAAAAGTTTTGTTAAATCAACATAATTTTATTAGCTTCTTAGGATAAAGAATTCTTTTGTTGTTTGCATAACTTTTCCTAAATTATTTTGTTGACTATAAAAATAACTATCAGTATTTTACAAGATACAAAGCAAACATTAGTTGGTTGCTTGTACTATGTTATGTGTGTGAGGTGGGGGGTACTGTGTGAAGTCAAATTATGTCTTATAGGCAAAGGTATAAGTTAATTAGGATTAATTAAATTAAAATCAAGCTAGGCTATTCTAATTTTAAACTATTTAATTTACTAAATTTAGTTTTAAAGAAAGAATGTCATTGATCAATGTAAATATATTTCTATTCGCTAACCCTTTCCACCGCAACTGGGTGTAATACACCCAGAGACAGACTGTGATTGCTGATATCTCGAGTCTCCTTTTAATAACCTTTCTCATACTCCCCTAATCCTCGAGGTAGTTGGAATGAACACCTTGGCCTTGGTGGATGCAATTGTATAAAGTATATAATTTAAAGCATGCGAAAGGGAATAATTTTGGGGGGCGTAATCTTTTTTTTTAACAGTCCCAAGCATAATTTAATAGAAGGAAAAAATGTTTAATCTGGCTTATGAACATTTTTGTTTGGTTGCTATTTGTTGATTATTTGAGTCTGTGTAATCCATAAAATGAATTTTAATTTTTGACAATAAATAAATATTCTGAATCCATTTGGGTACCGGTACTAACAATAATAACATTAACATGCATTCAAAGTAACATACCATTTCAAAGCAGAACAGTCACATGTAAAATAGGGGCTTTGCATCTTAGTCTCAGCTTTCACAGTTGATACATAAAAGAACAGAGTGGTCTTTGCAAATATAAATATGTCTTAATAAACTTGCTGAGTTGAAGTTGTTTGGGCAGCTATTTGAAGTGTTTGTAAAGATTTCAATACGCTGGTGATGTTCTGTCTGCAACATCAATACTGGCTGTCTGTAAGTGACTGCAGTGGATGCAAAGTCAAGAATGTTGAAAAACACAACCAGAGGCCATCTTTTACTTTTAGTTTTTTGACAGAGAACACCTTAGCCATTTGGTCCATGGCATATATGCCTCCCTTGATCTTTGTTGTTAACTCTGGTTTCTTGCATTCAGTTTCACTTTCCATATCTGGACATTTGTTTAGGAGAAATACAATTTTCTGCTTCGAGCTCTGGTTTTTTACAAGGTTGTTTCCTGTCTGAACAAAAACACTGATTTTTTTAGGAGCAGACATTATTATTGTGTAGGAATATCTTGCTCCATTTCACTGTTCCAACTATAGGGTGAGTCTGTTCTCTGCCAATGGGGCAAGTTGTAGGGGAATGAAATAATAGGCTGTTCTGAAATTGTAACTACTTCCAATGAAGTTCCTTGTGAGAGAAATCACAATCTCTGGGGATATTCCAATATTTCTCTTTGCTGGCAGGGCATTTACATTTTATTTGAAGAGATATGGGCAGCTCTTCAGAGGATAGTTTGAAAACGATTCACAGGGTAAGAAGAATTTTATTCCATATTTGTCCAGCTTGCTTGGCTTATATTGAATAAATCTGCACTGACCTCTGAAACCAACCAGTTGTCGACCTACTGGGATGTTCTCTCCAGGAACATAATACCTCGCCAAATTACTCAGGAATGCTTCTCATACATCTCTTATTATTGGATCAAAGATGTCATGAGCCAGAAAGGATGGATCATCCATTCTTGTTGTCAAAGCAAATATGAATCAGAAGTTTGCTGAATCTCTTCATTGAAAATGCTGCCCTAAAAAGAGGATTTCCATCAACATGGCTAAATAAAAATTCCACTGAAATGCTGTTCAGATAAAGAGCGCCAGTGTGTAGTAGGCTTTTTCTCACCTTCCCTGTTGGTGCAGTCAACTATTGTTTGTGTCATTTTATCATTAATATTCTGAAAAATTGCTTCAGTGGGAGATAATACGCGATCTATGAAGGGAGTTCGGTTTCAAGTCAATTAAATCATGCCACATATTAAAAAAGAAAAATAACATAAAGAGAGCCATTTACTGTGATATAAGACTATGGGGGTAACCCATCCAGTTGCCAGGAATTACCAGAAACACTTTTTCCCATTATTATAAGTGTACGGGTGTGCTTTCCCCAGTCACTAGGGACAGGGTATACTATATGTTATTAGGGAAAGTGTTCAAAGATATTTCACCATTTTAGTTTATCTTAAACTACAAATGCAATTTTTGTTTAGTTTGATTTGCGTTAGAAAATTTTAAGGAGAAATAATACCAATTACCAAACCACTGGTAATAGTAATTATTAAATTATCACAAGTAACTAGTACAAGACAAAAATTAGTAGACTCAAAATATGGAGGAAGAAGACTAACAACTTGTAGTACTAATAACTAAAACAACTAATTTAATTTTTTAAAGCAGTTATTTACTGATGATGTAATCTATTCTCACTTATTAACATCAAGTTCATTGTAGTTATTAGGAAATAACATTAAATGATTAATTACTTGATACATTGCCACTCAAAAAAAGCTTCAAAATTTGGTTGCCCAATAGATTATTGAGGCCATGGGCTTAATCTGACCCTTTCAAAAATACAGAATAATATAAAACATGACAAGCAAGTTTATAATTTCTATATTTACAGATTGTTTCTGTCAACACATTGGATGATTTCCTTGTTTCTATCAACACATTGGATGGTTTCCTCCAAGAAGTGATCTGATTCGAAACAATTTCTCTTGATTTCATGGTTCATTAACCCAGGTACTGAATATCTATTAAGTAAATGTATTTCCAGTTTTTAGTTAGTTTCATTTTACATGAGATTTAGTGAGTTTTTTTATTGCTTCCAAATGATACTCAGTTTGAAAGAGTGAGAAATAAAGACAAAAATATGCCATATTATATTGGAAACTTAAAAAATATAGATACCGGTAGTAAAATATTTTTGATATTATTCACAATTTTAATTTTGGTCATCAGAAATGAGATGCATCCACAATTGGGTACAACTGAGATACTACATCCATAATTGGGTACACCTGAGATTCACCTATGATTGTGTAACACTGAGATACTACATCCATGATTGGGTACAACTGAGGCACTACCATGATTTGGTACCTTACAACTGAGATGCATTCATGATGGTGTGCCACTGAGTGTGACATAATACATCCATGACTGGCTACCACTGAGATGCTACATCCATCATTGAGGTACAATTGATGTACATCCATGATTGGGGTACAATTGATATACATCCATGACTGGGTACCACTGAGATTCATCTGATTGTGTAACACTGAGATACTACATCCATGATTGGACAACTGAGATACATCCATGATTGTGTAACACTGAGATAATACATCCATGTTTGGTAAAACAGAGATACATCCATGATTGGTTATAACAGAGATACATCCATGATGGATACAACTGAGATACATCCGTGATTGGGTACCGTAGAACTGAGATCCATCCCTGATTAGGTACCACAAATATTTCTTTTAACTGTAACACTGACAGAGACATCCATGATTGTGTAACACTGAGCTAATACATCCATGTTGGGTACAACAGAGATACATCCATGATTGGTTATAACAGAGATACATCCATGATGGATACAACTGAGATACATCCGTGATTGGGTACCGTACAACTGAGATCCATCCCTGATTGGGTACCACAAATATTTCTTTTAACTGTAACACTAACAGAGACATCCCTGAACAGGTAAGTCTTTATCTTTTATTAAGTTAAGACTTCTTGACTTCCAAAATTTTAACATTGGACCACAGATTGTGTTTCCTTACTGAACATTTGACCATCAGCGGTGCCAACAACATGAACATTTGACCACCAGCGGTGCCAACAACATGAACATTTGAACCATTATTTTATTGTTGTTAGTTATTGTATGGATGGTTTAACTGAATTAAGTGCAAACCCCTTCAAGATGTTAAATAAATGTGTGTATGAACTTGTGAACCAATATCTAAATTTTTGAATGGATGCTTCTATTTATAATTATAATTGTTTCCTTAAATGTTATAATTTGAATCTCACTTTTCATGCATTTGATATGTAGCAGGCCTGTTTACTCTTACTATTTTGGCATACTATGTACAGTTTTGAGGTGTAAACGTTATATAAACTGTTTATTTTTTACTATAAATATGAGGTATTTAACAATTTTGTGATGATATTGTAAGATTTTAAGAGTTTGAGGGTAAACATGTATGTTGTAGGCATAAAACTTTGTAGATCTATGTTGTCTAGTATTAGTGAAGGATGTATACAGTGTTGGTCATCAAATGTACCTGGAATGTAGTTTTAAAGGTACATTCACACTGCAGATTGGTTACATGGATTCTCAACTTTCTATGAGCTGCTCACTGCCATAAAAAAAAGGGCCATTTCATTTCACTGGTCCAGTTCAGTTTCTGCTGGCAAGTTACATAAACAGTTCCATCATATTTTGTTCAGTGTTCAACAAATCTTGTTTAAAAGGCCAGAATCCTAGTAACAATTCAGTAGTGTGAGCTTATTTTAAGACTTTGAACATATACCATTGTAAATATGTTGTCTAGAATCAGTTAAGGATGTATGATATTATATATATTATATATTATATATATATTGCTGGTCATCAAATGATAAGACTCCAATTGTGCACAAAAAGAGTTTAATTATTTGGAAACCAGCAATGAAATAATAACAGGGGCAGTGCAGAATTAGGATGTCAAAGTCCGCCATGTGATATACAAAATTGTATATGTGAATTCATCGTAAATTTTTCTTGGGAAATCTTGAGATGATGGTGGTTTTTAGCAAATGTTAATAGATTTTGTATGTTACAGGAAAAATATAAAATCCAGGCATTCTATTAGAATGTCCGTCCAGCTACTGTCTAAGGCTTTAGTGCTTGGACTTTTTATAAACATTTAAATTTGAGTACCAAACAAAGATCTTATAGAATGCCTGGATTTCATATTTTGCCTGTAACATGTGTAATTGGAGGAATAAGGTGCCTACATTTTTTAGGTAGCTTGGATTTCACTAAGTCCTTAAGTATCAAAGAACTCACTTTATGTCACCAGGAGTATTCATGTTTTCATCTCCTTGGAGATAGTCTCGCGGGGAGAATTTTTATTTTTTCACCCCCTAAAATAAAGAGCATTCATGTTTCCATTTTCTATTTTTTCAATTAAATAAATTTTTAAAAACTTCAAACATTTTTTTTTTCTTTTATTTATTTATATAAATATCTTCTTTTTCTCTCACATACAATTGAATTGGTTAAACACCATCTATTTATTAAAGCAATGTGTGATATTGACTTTTCTTCATGCTCTGCTTTCAATTGTTCGGCACGAACTGAAGAAGATTGCAGCCTTCCCTCATTGTGTTTGTCTTTCTTGAACACCATCTGAAAATAAAAGAAATATTTATCAACTAAGATTTGTTATCGGTATCATAACCTCTCCTTAACTATGCAAATCTTTCCCAAATCATCAATTGCTACCATACTTAATGCTAAAAAAAACAAATCGTTTTAAATCTATGACAAGCATTTTCAATTATTTTACGTAAATCAAGTCAATTATAATATGATAAAAATAAATTCAAGCATATGTTTAATCAAATTTATCGGTACATTTCTCTTTTTTTTTGTTAGATTATTAAAATAAATATTTCGATTCAGCTCTAGTTACGTTAATTAAATGGAAAATCACAAGTTTAAATTTCCTTCAATGACTTTGCTGATAATATCTCTCACCAACGACAGTTTATGAGTTCAAAACTGAACTTCACTTCCTTGGTCACCGGCTTGTAATATGCTAAACTCATTTCTAATACTACTTTCAAAGTCTGATACATATTTACAATCACAGGATCACCAATGATCCCTTTGCATCAAAAAAGATGGTATTTCAATCAGATAATTTTTATCAGCCATACAGAACTTTTTAACTCTCGTAAAATAACCAATGATAGAATATAAGTACATTTGGATTACTTCATCAACATGAGCAGTTGTAACATCAGGTCAACACTGCCTTTCCTGGGTACTTTTCTCTCCCATGAGTTTAATAGGTTTACTGTCGGTTTTTTTAGGCTCCAAGTTTCACTTGCTTATGTTACAACTGGTCTTTTTATGTTTTTACTTTTGAAAATTTTCTGACTACTGAAGTATGCCCTATTTCCTGCCAATATTTTTTCTTTTATTTCTGTTACTGTTAGTAATTCATTTCTTTCTTTAATAAAGATCCTAGGTATTTGAATTGATTTACTTTTTCAAAAGTTTTTTTTTTTTTAAATTAATGACTTCATCTGTCTGTTGTTCTCTTATTATAGTCATGTATTTTGTTTTTTGGTTGTTGACTTCAAACCCTGCTTATAGTGATTTTATGCTCGAAGCATTATTGCGATGGTGAACGGGGATGCTTTAATTTTATTGGAGTTAATTTTTAAACTAGAAATTCGATAGCTAATCCATTTTATAAAATCTTCTAATTCAATAAAGGCTTTTGATTTAAATTGACTACTTTTCCCTTAAAGTCATCAGCATATGCAAGATACTGAAGGGGTTGATTGTAGAGAGCGGGTCTTGGGTTTTCCTCAGATGTCAATATGTTTGACTCTTTCCCTGGGGTTGCCTAAGACTATCAGAAAACACACATGTTATAAAGTACCCGGTAGCATCGAAAATAATTTTGTGATTGGTGGGGTCACCACAACATTAGGAAAGTTGAGAACCACTGAATAGCTCTATCCAATTTTGGTTAAATAGCATGTATGACAGTGAGTCTCCTTGCTTAGGCCTTGTCTAATCTGAAATTCCTTTGAATAGTCTCTCTGAACCTTGATTTTGCATTTTGAGTTATTTAATGTATCAGTCTTATTTAGTTATTTTCTTTTGATGTTGTCATATGCCAATAGACTTGATGTACTGGGATAATATGTTTGTAACATTTCTCTAATAGGCATCCGATCAGTCGTTGATCTGTTTTGTCTGAATCCACATTGGAAGTCACCTAGTATTTCTTCAGTGTAAGGCTGTAGTCTTTTGGCAACTACTTTTGTCAGTATTTTGTATGTAAAATTTAATAGGGAAATTCCTTTGTAGTTTGTGTATTGGGGTTATTAGTGCTGTTTGCCATTCTTTTGGAATTTTCTCTTCTTGACAAATTTTAGTTATAAGTTCTGCTGTGATGAGATCTTCTCCAGAGGCTTTGTGGTTTTTCATAGAATGGATTACTTCTGAAGTTTCTTCTAGAGTTGACTAGTTTATTAAAGATCCTGGTTCTCCATTTGGTGGTTGATAATCTTCATCTTGTCTATTGTCTGGACTTATTATGTCCTCAAAATTTTCAGCCCACCTTTCCAGTACTTTACTATTTTCCTTAATTCTCCATCTGGCTTGGTATCAATTCTTTTCATCTTTTATCTTTATGTACATTGCTCAGATGTTTCCCTCCTTTGATAAGTCCTCTTTTTCTTCCTACACATTTTTATGGCTTTCCTCTGGCTTTGTTCCTTTCTTCAACTGTCTGCATTCAATATCAAATCAGCCTACTCTATTGTCAGATTTCTGGAATCCTACTTTTTCTGATTTTCTGATGTTTTCACAGCATTTTTTTTTAATCCTATCCCACTGTTCATTTATGTTGTTTTCCTCGTTTCCTCCTGTGATGCTTGTTACGAACTTCTGTATGCTTCAACTATCTCCAAATGTTACGCCCTTCGTTATGCTTCAAATGTTACGACCTTATTATTCTTCAAATGTTACAATCTTCTTTATACTTCAAATGTTACGGGCTTAGTTATTCTTGACGTGTTACGGCTCTCTCTCTGTTGTCTAGGGTGTATGACATAAAACGCAAAGGTCCCATGTAACATATATATACAGAATGTTTATTAGGTTCTTTATACAACAGGATACACTTCACTCCATCTCTGGCTACTAACAATTCTCTTGCTCTCTGACTGTCTCTGTCTCTCTCTGTCTCTCACTGACTCTCCTTGACTCCGACTTTCTCTGACTAACTCTAACACACTTCCCTTTTATAATACCCCACAAACAACTCAGCCTACGCAAACGTGCCACACCACGGACTAACTTTCACGCTCTGACCTCTCGACCAACAACTCACAAAACACTCCCACGATTCACGACTCCCCCCTACCCAACATCCACAACAACTCTCGCTCACAACATTGCTTCTACTAGATATATCATTTTTGGAAAATTTGTAGTAATCACTTTTCTCTTTGATTTTGGCCATTGTGAATAATGCTTAGTCTCTGCTTATATTTAACCCTTACAAGTAGATGGTCAGAGTCTGTATCTGCTCCTTGATAGCTTCTTACATCAAGTATGTCTGATCCTTAAAACGATTGATTAAAACGTGGGTAATTCAATCTGGTGATTTCCAAGTAACTTTATGTATGTATATTTTTTGAGTGGGAACTTGGTGCTGCTAACTGACATCTCTTTTATTGAAGCAAAGTCTATGAGTCGGATCCCATTGACATTGGATTCTTTATGCAGACTTTACCTTGCCAATAGTTGGCATTGAAGTCGTCACTCAGTATTTTAATATCATATTGTCGTGCCTCTTTGTAGATCTTTTCCAGTGTCTCATAAAAGGATTCTTTTCCCCAACCTTCCATATCTTTGATGGGAACATGAATGTTAATGAATGTTAGATTAAGCATTTTTCCTCGCAAAGAGCACAATCTTTCATTCTCAGATCTACTGCAGTTGGGAATCAAAGCATGGAAATATAAAAGCATCAGTTCTGAGTGGAATGAAGTTTAGGGATTGCCCTGTGATGGATGGGACAACACCATAAAAATGACTTTTACATCGTTAGATAATAATACTAGCAGTCTATGGTGACCATGGTGCCTGTGATGAAATTTTTCAGATATTATAATTAAAAGGTTATCCTTTAAATCAGGGGTTCTCAACCTGTGGGTCCCGACCCCCTTGCGCGACCCTTTCATGTGGGTCGCCTAAGACCATTGGAAAACACACATTTTCGATGCCGATGGTCTTAGAAACCGATTGATTTGGTCCGGCTAAAAAACCAGAAATGTCTGAAATTTTCATTATGATTGGAGACGAATTTGTTTCGAAGCTGGGTGCAATTTCCGTAACTAACGACACTGTCCGTAGAAAAACAGATTACATGTCTGTTGATATTCTTGATCAGGTAATCCAGGAAATTAAATCTGCTCCACTTCCAATATTTAGTATCCAGCTAGATGAATCTACAGACGTTGCAAACTGTTCAAAGTTACTAGTTTATGTGAAGTATATTAATGATGGTGACTGTAAGATGAGTTTCTTTTCTGCACGTGATGTATTTGACAGTTGGTTTATTTCTGAAAGATCATAATATCTCTTGGAAAAGGTTTGGGTTGTTTGCAAAGATGTTGCAAAGATGGTGCTCCAGCTATGGGAAGTAACGAAAAGTGTCGTAAGTTCTGTCAATTTTGTAAAGACAAGCACTTTAAAACATTCGACTGTGCAACGAGCTGATGCGTTGAACAATGCTCTGCTATTTCACACCGAAATGAGATGGTTGTTGAAAGGAACAGTTTAAAAATGTGTTTTTGAGCTTCGTGATGAACTCAAAACTTTTTTAAATCAGAAAGCAAAACCGCAGTTAGAAGCTCTTTTTAGTGATAAAAGTGAACTGCAGAAACTGCAGAAAATAGCTTACTTGGTTGACATCTTCGCCATCTTAAATGAGTTAAATTTATCACTGCAAGAACTAAATGCAACATCCTACAATTTCCCTAAAAAGATGTGTTCATTTTAATTTTAATTTCAGCTTGGGCCAAAAAAATTGGATGAAATTAAAATGTATACGTTGCCCATATTATCTTGTTTCATGATATTGAACCAGACAAAGGAATTACAATGATAAATTCTGTGAAGGAACACTTGCACATGCTTACAGACGAAATTTCATTGTACTTTCCAAATCTACCTCACACCCCATTTGCACTTGCCAGAAGTCCATTCACAGTCAAAGTTGAAGATTTTCCCGAGTCGCGGCAATTTCCACAAAAATTGCTCAGTACAGGATTTTCCTGGGTTGACAGTGATACAGCAAGAAATGATTTCTCTACAATGCCAGTTACAAAATTCTGGCATTGAGTGTTTGCAGTCATACCCTTTTTTGTTGCGCTTTCCTCTTTCTTTCCAACAACATATCTTCGTGAAACAGGGTTTTCCAGCTTGTTGGTAATCAAGTCTAAAGATAGAAGTAGACTTGTGGAAGATCATCTTCGTTGTGCTCGTGCAAAGACTGTTCTGAGCATTTCTGATCAGGCAAGAAAGAAACAATCTAAACCTTGGCACTGATGTTGGCTTTTAGCATACTGTCGCAAAATGTAGCAAAGTAGTTTACTGTTGTTAAATTAAGACTCTTACCCATGCTACACCATGCTTCAAAACAAAATTTCATTTCTTTGTAATCAGAAATTAATATTTCACAATATATTGTTTTTTGTGATTGATGCTTAAATTATGTTCAATTTGTAACAATGAAAATGAATTCTGCATATCAGACATTTACATTACGATTCATAACAGTTATGAAGTCACAACAATGAAAATAATTTTATGGTTGGGGGTCGCCACAACATAAGGAACTTTATAAAAGGATCGCGGCATTAGAAAGGTTGAGAACCACTGCTCTAAATAATTATATTTTTTTTATAATGACTATGAAATTTGATTCATCTTTTAATTTGATAAATACAGGTAACAATGACTATTGCTCGTTTCATTATATTTAATAAAATCTTAAATAATAATTACTTTTGCTCATTTTATATTTACTATTTTTGTTTAAGCCCAAGTTTTCACTAAAGTAGTATAGTCGACCGATTGTTATGCTGGTAAAGGTATTTTTTCCAAATATTTTGCTATACCCAGGTGGCCCAACTTATCACGCTCATTCATTTCATAGTAAAATTTCACATACCTTATTGTCCAAAGTTGTCATTTAATGGATTGATTTCTATGAGATGTAAGATCATTAGAACATGTCTTGTTGAGGTGTGTTTTCTCTCGACTATTCATCTTGTCATTGCTCTTGAACTTTCATTCCTGTTGAAGAATGATTTGATAAATTTAGCATGTGTATTAGTATCAGAGGGATAGCGAAGGGGGGGCAGGGGGGACAGATTCCCGGGGTGCCAAAATGTGCTTTGATATTATTTTATTGATAAAAATAACGGGTTTAGAGTTGAAAAAAAGAAAAGGGGGTGCTTTAAAATGAACCTTATCCCTGGGCCCAATTCTTGTCCCCGGGCGCCAAACATCCTCACTACGCCTCTGATTAGTATCATTTCGAACTCTTTTTACCCATCAAAATTTACTTCACATTTAACACCCTAGCACAGTGGTTCTCAAACTTATTCAAATAAAGTTAAACTTTAAGCTAAGGAGGGCTGTTAGTTTTGACCAATGATTATAATTATTGTTAAGATATTGTACAGCCCCTACCACCTACAGCAGTTCTTCACAACCATTTTTGCCCCACTCCCCATCTGAACACCAAAAAAGGTTTCATATCACCACCTTCCATATTCCCTTATAGAAAAAGCATTAAAAAAGTATCGGGTACTTCAAATTTGAGGCATGCTAAGGTTTCAGTAAAGTGTAGTGACCTTGAAAAAGTGTCCCATCTAACATTAATTAAATGCCCCCCCCCCCCCAAATAAACATTTCCAAACCCTTTTCATAATAACAGTAAATAAGTTTTGCTAAGATTTTTAATTTCTACTCAAATAATACTGTGATATTTACTTCTTAGCCCTATTATTAGCTTTCTTCATGGTAGTATAAAATTTGTAAATGGTTATGAAAAATAAAATGCATTATTTATTTGTTTTAACTTAAACTAATTTGTATTTATAAAATCATTGTTATATTATTATTTTTCAGTTAGCCTTATGTCAAATGTAAACAATGCTGTATCCATGGATATTATTTTGTAGACAATCAGCGGAGTTCACTTTTCAATGAAAAGTTGAATTAAAAGTAATTGAGGCAGATTGTTTTCTATTTTGATGTCTTTTTATTTAGATTGTAAATTTTGTGTTTGAGCTAAATTAATTAAATTTAAATATATTTTGACAGCATCTATGATGGGCAGATGTCGATGAGTATGATTATGATGACAATGACTGTGGGACTTGTGGATTTGTGCATTTAGACCAGACATAAAAAGCCTACTGCTTACTAATGAATGTTTAAACAAGAGAGATATAAGGAGGTTTCAAAAGCAAATAGACTTTTTCAAACTCTAATTTACTGCAAATTGCGTTGCATATATTTGTTAGTGCACAATGTGCAGGACAATGAACCAAAGAAACTTTCTGTTTTATAAAATTGATATAACTTCATTGAAGAGTTTTATCAACTAAGAGGATTTATTAAGAATACAGTACTTATTTAAGTACTTATTTTACAAGACTGTGGTGCAGGGAATCCTATTTGATGAAATATGACTAAGGACAGATTCATGGCCATACTGAGTTTCCAAAAAGTTTCTGATACTGAAAATAAAGGAGAAGCTGTGCAAAATTGGGAGACTCTTAAGTTCCTTAATTCAAAATAAAAATAACTGTATCAGCATCATGAAAATGTAGCAATTAATGAACACTTTTGGAAACATAGAACATTATGACATTTAGGCTGCATTCTCTCCCCTGCACTGTATACAATATATACCAATGTTATTCAAAGCTCAAGTGACACCGTTCCAATCTTAAAATTTGCTGATGATGCCACCATCATTGGCTTACTATCTGAAAGAGAAGGCTGATACCACAACTTAGTAACAAGCTTTATCAATTGGTGCGGTGACAATATTCTCCCGCTGAATGTCTCAAAAACAAAGGAAAGGTTGTTGATTTCAAGAGGGAGGAACACCAGATTACAGATCGCGACATCAAAAAAATCAAAGTGGAGAGAAAGTAGATGCATATAAGTACTTAGGTGTCACCATTAATAATAAGCTAACATGGCAGGAGCACGGCCAAATGCTGTATAAGAAATTCAGAAAGATTCACCTTCCTCAAAAAACTGTACAATTTCGGCATAAACTTATTCTACAGTTCAACAATTGGAAGCCTGCTCAATTTCAGTATTACCTGCTGGTGTGGGAATTCAACGTCTTATATTAAACACCTCATAAACCAACTTATCAAGAAAGCTAGGAACATAACACAAACTTAACATCTTTCACAGGAAGAACTATTTGAAGAAAGATGTTATTGTAAAATTAAACACATTTTGGATGATACAACCCACCCTTTACATCACGGCAAGGACTGAAAAATACAAAAATTCTTTTGTTCCCTAATCTGTACGAATTTACCAGCGTGCTCCTCCTTAAGTCACAAATCTTAATAAGAACTAATAAATCCCTGATATGGCTAAGAGAACTCACTGAATGGCTGCTAGTGAAAAATTTATTACATATGTCCTGTGTTCAAATTTTTTATATGTGCTGAAATTGTACAATGCAATCATAAAACATTTCCATTTGTTTGGATCAATAACAGAATATCTTATCTTATCTTTGACGATGTACCGGTTACTTTAAAGTCTAACATTTTTACATGTGCGCTGCAACATGACAATAACAAACAAAATTTAAATTGTATTTCCAAAACAAGGGTAAAAGGGTCAGAAACATTTTTATGTTTTAATAAAGAAAGAAATTGTTTTCAAGAATGTATATGCATCAACTGGATGACCAATTAGATAATCTGATCGATATCTCTGATATCAAATAAAAAATGTACTTTTTTTCTTAGCTTTTATTTTTATTTAATTCTTACTAATAATTTTTTAAGTGATAATTACATGCATATGTTTGAAAATTATTTTATTTTAAATTATAATTTTGACTTTTTGTGGCATTATTTCCTTGATTGATACGTTGTCCACAAAGTGAGTCTATTCTTTTGAAAAATGAATATTTGTTGTAGTATTAGTAATATTGAGTATATGGCAATAAAATATAAAATATAAATTTAAGTAATATAAGTAATATAATTGAAAACAATCTTTTTTTCCTTCTTTGTAAAGCTGTGATGCTATGTTTTTTGTCGACTCAAAAATGTTTTCTTTTGCCTAAAAATAATAATAAATCAATTTTGGAAAGTATATTTTGAACAAACACCTAAAGAGCATCACCTAATATCAATATAAGAGCATGCAATTACCTTTAGCTACAAAATTACACCTATGAGACACTTTGATAGTTAGTTGTAATATCAACAAATTGAAAAATCTGCTGTTTTTTTAGAGTTAATAACTGCAGTAACTACAGTAAATTAAGATTTAGAAGATGCTCAAAATGAATGATTATTCCTGAGGAGCCGTGTTGAATGACATACTTTATAATTTTTTGCTTTTTATTCACTTGCATTGGAACAAATGATTTACACTAATTTTACAAGTTAGAAGAGAAAGGTGATTTTATGATGAATTATAATATTGTAGGCTTACATAATTAATCTATTCTACAACATCTCTTTGGTTAATGGAATTGTTTTCCAATGTGGGGCGTTCAATCCACCTTATGTTCACACACCACATTATGCATACACATCACAAGGTGACACCCAAATTGGTGCAGTTTGAAGATTATGGGAGACATATTAACTCAGAGATAGGCATGTATTTACATTTCAAAGGGCGGTGAGTTGAAAAGAACCTTTCATTTTTATTCCGCCATTAGGAGGACATCAAGCCTTTTAGATGATTAGGTGGGGTAAGTTCTTGTACATATTTATCTTCCATCCAGTGCCTCCCTTGGTGGCAGATAAGGGAAACCTACAGCATATGATGGCTACTAAGGAAATAAAATACCAGGGGTGGACTAAAATAGAATCTTCTTGGAAGTGGGGGGATCCAAAAATAAAGGCACTACCTAAGAGAACTTAAAGGAGAAGCACCCAGATGGTTGAGGGCTAACAACGCAGCCATGTAAAAATATGTTACAAAACCCAAACCACAAACAAGAACCAGGAATGATACTAATGGACATCGTATTAGGACTGTTTAAGAAGGAGCCTTAGCCAAACTAAAAGAGTAACTAAAATAAAAAGTTAAATGTCTATTGCTGCATTACAAGAAATTAGATGGAAAATTTCAGACATCCTCAGAACTGTTGTCAGGTAAATAGAAAAACAAGAGAGAGAGCGAGACAAGCAAAAAAATATAAAAAATGGTAGCAATCAGGTTAGGTAAAAGGAACTGAGGAAACCTGAAAAAAGATGCATTGTTACGCTGCATCCCCTTTTCAGAAAATTAAAAAAAATATAGTCAGTGTTGTTTACTAAGGCTGGCTAAATGGCTAAACACCCCCCCCCAACCCCCCACCCCCAGATTAAATATGGTTTTTGGAAATACATGGGAGTGCTGTGAAAAAGTTTTAGAAGAAATTTAAGCTATACCGTGTTATGTTTTACAAAGGCAAATGTATTTGATGGACAGTGACGACCAACACAAACGGTAAACAACTTTTTCAAATCACTACAGTCTAAAGTTTAACATGTTTTTAGGTTTTCATTCTAAAATATAGCCTATACTATAATAAGGGAAAATAAAAATGTTTTAATTATCACACTTTTTTTTTACAAAATAAAATAGCTTTCAATTAAGACATGGATTTGTTTATTCATGCATACAGCACAACTAGCAGCATTTATTAGGAATCCTATCAGCATTACAGATAAGGAACTGATCACAGAAAAGGTACTAGAAGGGCACAACAATTTGAAGGGATGCTAAATGGCTCTTATGGTGGAGCCAATGAGGATTACAAACTACCACAAGAACTGTACCCTTTGGTCAGCCAACCAACTATGAAACAAAAAGCGTGATCTTTACCATGAAAAATAATAAAGCCCCAGGAACCGACCTTATCACTGTGGAACTTATAAAACTAAGTGAAAACGAACTGCATAGACAAATATAGAGCTTCATATCAAGAATTTGGCAGGAAGAAGAGAAATGCCAAATAAAAAGGGGTACTGTGCTCAATTCACATGAGAGGATCTAAACTGGAATGCTCAAATTACAGAGGAATCTTCCTAATAATGTAACCTACAAAATCATCAACAAATTAATAACAAGAAAACTGAAAAGGCTTACTGAACATATTTTAGGTGACTATCAATTTGAATTCAGACAGAATAGACCCACCACAGATCACATCTTGACCACCAGATGTCTCCAGAACAAATGCTGAGAATACAACATCCCCATACACCAACCATATGTGACTACACAACAGCTTAGACAGGAAATATCTGCAAAGTGCACTAAAGAAACTTGGAGTTTCTAACAAACTTACCTGGTTTATACATGACAATGGCTACCTCCAAAAAAGAATCAAAGTACAGGAAGAGTACTTGAGGAACTTTCATATTAATCAGGGCCACTGAGTCAAGGACACTCACTAGCATGTATCCTATTTAACATCACTTTAGAAAGCGTTATGAGAAACATGCATGTGCGCACCAAATGAACAATCACAAACAACTTCCAGAGAAACATACATGTGAGCACAGGATGAACTATCACAAACAACATATCAGAATCTCAACCATCAGGACACCAACCAACTTTAAAAAGCCCAACCAGTCCAGTACCTGGCATATAAAGACAACATAGCTCTACCGGGGAGAAGCAGCATTGATATAATTTAAGCATTCCATGAATTAGAAGAGTTACCTCTAAAGGTAAATGAAGCGAATAAAAAGTGTATGTTAATGTCATGTATCAGACACACAGGTGACAAAATCAAAGTAAACAAGCACACCAGAGAGAGAGTGAGTGAGCGCGAGAGACAGATAAAATAATGACAGAGATGAAAGAAAGGATAAAAGCAGGCCACTCTTCTTATTTCGGCCTACACGAGCTACAACTAGGAAGCAGAAATCTCTCAAGGAAAACTACGATGGCTCTACACACAACTTTTATTATCATAAGACCAATGATAATGCAAAACAGCCAGACAAAAGAAGAAAACCTGTTCAATACCTGGAAAATCCTCAGAAAAATATACAGTCCAGTGTATCCATAATGATGGATGGGTATGTATATCCCCTGGGGCTCTGGTTGACAAGTTTGTAGTGGCTTGCTGACTAAAGAGGTGCTGCCCCCTAGCGCTAGACTGGGAACAAAACCACCATTATTGCGTGAGCCTGCCCTGGCAGACAAAGAGCGTGCATGGTATCTGCCGAAAATGGAGGGCTACCAGCTGTGGAAAATCTGCAGCTGGAAATAAAACGGCAGAAACAGGGTAGGGAGCATGATTACATGTTGTCCTTTAAGGATACGAGGCATGAGGTGGGTAGTGACAACTCATGCCAATGGTTCTATTTACATAGCAGTTAAAGTAGTTGTACTTAGGCAACCGTTTCGTCCAGCTGCTTCGTAAATTAGTTTCAAGGTAGAAACCCACTGCAGAAATCTGTATCCAACGGCATAATGGGCGTTCCCAGGGATGGGCAGGGTAAGATTTTAGGATGTAAATACACCATCCCGACTCCTGATGCTGTGAGAGAAGCATCACCGGCCTACCGGATGTCCTTGTGCTGGGGTGACCTCCACTGGTACTCAATGGAGTGAGTCCGGGCTGGGGCTGTCCTTGGCAAAGGGAAATCTCCAACGTTCCGCTTCCCAGCCCGATAACTCAGGCTTGGGGAGTTAGGGTGTAGATGCTTTGGGGAGGGCATAAAGAGCTAATGTACTAGCTCGACAGCCCGCTGATGCAATTTCCTAATGAACATTTTCAGTACCGGAACCATCCGTAGTTGGTGCAATTTAAAGGTGCAGGCTGCTTTGGACAAGAAACCTTGAGAGGATATTAGATTGTACAACAGCTAAAGTGATCTACAGACAGAAGCCTGGAGGTTAACGGCTCATCCGTCGACCAAGACTGATATGGATTGAGCTGTAAAGGACTAAAATCACCTGGAAGGTGTAAAGTCATGGATAAGCTTAAAAGGGAGGATGTTGTAGACCAGATGAGCAGACCAGGCCCCTATGATGGGCTGTAGCACCTATGATGATGATGTCTGAATGGAAGGATGTGGTGAAACAGGCCAGGGCCCTACTAATGATCAGCATTAACAAATTGATCTGTTTATCTATCTCTATTTCTCCCATTTAGCGGCATATTTCTTATTATAATTATTTAATTTGAATTTTTGGATGATGTTTAAGAATGATCAACACATAATTAAGTCTAGACATGGCTATAAATAAAAAATCAGCATGTACTGTAGATCCCTATTCAAAGGCCTATTTACACAAAAAATATTTCAATGGTATAAGTGGGCCTTTGAGTCGGTCACAGGAGGTTTTCACCAGGTACATTGATTCTATTATAGAAAACAATAAGATTGTGTCTGTGTGTGAGCATATGACTGATTCTGTTCAGTGTGGTTACGGTATATATATGTAGAAAAGTGAAGTGAGTCGCTGTTATACATAATACTGAATGTTTAATAGTTTAAGTCTTTTTAATAAGCAATTATTTTTAAGGTTTCGATGACAACCTTTAAATAATTTTCCAGCCAAACTGAAAGAGTACACTAATAAGCAGATTACACACTTTTCATGGTTTTCCTGGCCAAAACTAAGATTGTGGTTGGCTTATGATCCATTGGGAATAAATTTCCAAGATCCTAATAATGGCAAGTTACCTCAAGATTATTACCCAGTGTGATAAATCAAGCATCAAGTTAAAATGTAAAAAAATAAAACCAAAAATTTTTTTTAAAATTAGTGGCATAGGTAATGAAAAATAAATAGAATGAAAAGGACTGGATTTACCTGAAGTAAAATGTTGATCAGTCATTGTCCTGATTCCTCCTGCACATTCATCATAAGAGCAGCTGTGAATTCTGGCAGTGATGGGGGTCTTCAAGTGATCTCTGTGAAAACAACTTTAACCTGGAAGTAAAATAATACATGAATTAGCAGAAGACAGAAACTTTACTATATTAGAGCGCAAGCTTGCATTAATATGAAGACAATATCCTATAAACAAATTTTAACCTGAAAGTTACCATCATAAAAAGTACCCAAAAAATTAATCACACACTTGGTGTAATCATTGCTTTTACACCAGCCATGTTTGTATGGGTGTTTCGACAAAAAAGTCCTGGTTCTCTAAGGGAAAGTTGAATAGCTTTGTTTATTTAATCTATTAAATAGTTAAAGTCCAACCACTATTGGAATTAGGGAGGTGGTGTTAAATGAACAAAAGAAAACCTTTAAAATGGTCACGTCAAGCTCAGTGCAAGATTTTAACTACAACTGCATTACAATAGAGAATCTTTAAAATTTAAATAACATTTTTTGTCACAGATCAATGATAATATAATTCTAACCTGCAAGATGTAACTCTTGATTATTACTACTATGATTTTAACCCAAAAAATGTATGCTATAGCGACAGATGAATCTAAATATAAGAAGCAGTCCATCTAAATAGCTCTTTTGCATTTTTTAATTATTTCTTTTACAGCAAAAATGCACTCAATATGTCAGAAGGAAATTTAGATTTTTTAGGGATTTTTATCTAATTTTAACTAAATTAGGAATGTGCAAGACTTTACCCTAACCTAATCAGTGAAACTAACCATTCCAATACAGTCTTTTGATATTTCTTACATGCACTAGCTGGATTTATCTTTATATAAAGTGCATTCAAAGGATCAAGATACTAATATTTATTATTGGAAGGGGGATTAGGATGATGCTAGGTGTTAAGAGAAAATGTAAAGATATGTGTTTATTATGGCATGTAATTGACTAGGACAGAGGTTCCCAGACTGTGTCCTGCTGCAACCTGAAGTGTTAAAAAATTAATGGACTTAATGCAAGCCATTTATAATTAAGTTGGTATTTTTCACTAGTTCTCCAACCTACTTAGTACTCTGTACTTATTAAAGTAGCAGTTGGTTTTGTGCCTCGTCTATGCTGTATCAATTAAATATTGTTTTGATAGAGTCAAGTGAAGTTAATGAGGTATGTCTTCTTGTATAAATATAAGGTTTCAAAAATGGATTAGATTGTTTAAAAAGTGCTATTTTACAGTGCACAAAGAATGTGGCTTAGAGCAAAATTGAAAAGATGTGGGTGCAGCAACGGTGCTGTGACACCAAAACGCTTGGGAAACTCTGGACTAGGATATTTGAAATTAATGTCCTAGCATGGTAGGAGAGCTGGTCACCCGAAAGCTTTTTCGTTAACCCTCTTGGGACGTAACCTCTTGATCTCTAGCTGTCTAGCAGTGAATCTGACACTGATGAAAACAATCAGGAAAGTAATGAAGACAATCAAAATGATTATGTTTACGATAATTTTGTGAATCCTTGGATTAGGGGTTCTGAATTGGATAGAGATGACCCCTAAGAATTTTTAGAAAAAAATAGAGCCTTTAAATATGCCTCATGGGATAAGCACCCCATTTGAGTACTTATGCTAATTTTTACACAATATATCATTAAAATGTTTGTGAGAGAGAATATGAATAATAACTAATAAGTATGCAGACAACTTTCTCAGTAACACCCAGCTCAAATAAACCATAATTGGATGCACAATGGTGAAAAGGACCGCTCTGTCTGAAGCAACCGAAAAGTACCCCGAGGGCAGGAAAACGAGTATAACTCTGTGCCAGGGGTGTCTAAAGGGCCTCCATGGCCTTATTTCCCTAAACACATGTGTTAGGATCCATTACACTTATGCCGATAATCACAGCACACATCCTGCTGGGCACAACAGTCATGTCAGATCAATGGAGAGCATATATTTATAATGCAATTGGCACCACTCCGCGATTGACTCATCAAACGGTCATTCATTCTGTTAAGTTTTTGGATCCAAACTCAGGTGCCAATAGCCAATACCCAAAGCATCGAACATTTGTGGAAATCTGCAAAAGAGAGAAACAAGCGCCACAATGGCACACACAGACATATGCTCGATTCGTTTATGTGTATTCATGTTGACTTGTGGCATCAACGTGTTAATTCTCTGCAGTCCGACTATAGAGAAATGGTACTTATAGGTACTTATAAGTACCATAGATTTTGAGGGTGGGTTATTTATTTAACTTTTTTTTTTTAATTAAACAAATTTTTTATTATATTTTAATAATTTGTTTCATTGGTTTAAGTATTTGTAAAAAAAATTAAAATTATTACGAAATTTGAAAATTACTATTTAAAAAAAATATTGTTGGAAACTTATTTAGCGAGGAGTATCCCTTAAAAGCTTTGCAGATTCCAAAAAAACAAAAAAATTAAGTCTCACAAAAAAATTAAATACTAGTATGAATATTGTCAAATGATTTTAATTTCCCGATTTATCAAGGAGTTATTTATTTGTCTAAAGTAATGTATCCAAATGGAGACTCTAATCGTGAAATGTATCCCGATTTGCATATAAAAGTACCGATTAATGCTATCGTAAACAAGTAAGCTTAATTTTAATTATCATTTCCCGACTTCAATATTAATAATAAAACAATTGAGTGATATTTTTATAATTTTAATTGGCTGAAGTATATATTATCCATTTATACTTATATTGATATACTCTATTTGAATTTTATTGAGTTTCAATAATTATATAATAAATAAATAGCGTCGCTATGCGAAATAAATAAATTTTTTTTAAAAATAGCGGAAAATTTCGTCCGATTGGGAACTTGCGTAATTAAAATAAATTTTAAGTTAAGGACTTCTGAGTTATTAACTAAATATATTTCTTTAAAATATGTTACAGCCAAGAATAATCTTCTAAATTTTCTAATATTGCATAGTAGAAATGTGTTTAAATTTAATTATAATTATCGCTAGTCACTGGTATTAGTAGAGACTACTGTCGGCAGAATAAAAAACTAAACATTTATGTTTTTATTAAAAGCTCTTTAACTCTGATGGGAAGGAGGAGAGAGAGACAAAAATGCAGATATTGGATCAAGAAGCCCTTATTCCTTAATTGATCCTAAATATTAAGCCTGGACTCCACCCTTTTCCAGAGTTATAGAGTTACTGGATGGTAAGTTTTAATCTAATCACTTGGTACTTGGTAGCAAAATGCATAAAGAATAAACTTACAATATTGTTATAACATATCATATGCTATCATTTTCTATGTACAATGGTTTACTTCTATACTAATTTAGGCATTTGGACTAGAATTAATGGTATTTTCCCTTACTGATAGCATACCATTAGTGTTAATTTATTTATGAATAAATCAAATTTTTTTTCCACAGGTTCTTTATTGAGTGAATATTCTGTGGTGAAAAATCTTACCTAATCTTATGTGGAAATCAAGTCCAGGACAAGCTCTTATTTATCAAATATAATTATTATAATAAAACTGCAGACTGTTTTAAGAAATAATATTTGTTCAGAGTCAATAAATATAATTAAGGAATACTGTAGTTTATCGGCCTGTGTTATGTGAGGACTATAACAAAGATCTATAAAACTACCGGTACATGGAAAAAAAAAGATCACATTAGTCATTAGTGAGGAATGGATCGTATTTGACATTAGTATCAAAATTAGCACTATTGTACTGAAACGTTTTAATTTTTTTTAACTTTAACATCAGGGAATACCGCTATTTTAAATTAAAAAAACAACAACATTGACTATTGTGTTGAGTTATTTATATAATCATCAAATTTTACTTAGTTATCTTTTACTCAAGAATTATTAAGAAATATATTTAATATACAAATCTATAAGTTATGAGGCCCAATTTTAAAAATATATTACATACAAAACATAATTTTAATTAAAAGAAAAATTATAGAGCATTTTTTAGAAAAAAAAGACAAAATTTAGGTTTTGCTAAAATGTTTACAACTTGTTTATTGTTCCTATAATGTTTGACTATGAATTGTATTAGATGATGAAGTATTTTATTTAAATAAATTTTAAATCTTTTATAACAAGGATTTTTTTTCGAAGCGTCTACACGTCCGGCGCGCCGGACAAATAGTGTGCGAGATATACGTCCGGCAGCATGTCACGTGACTGCCGGACGGCTAGTAGTTCTTATTATTCCGAACGAAATAAAATTTGGGAGATATGGTGTGGTCTTGTGGTAGAGTGGTCGCTTGGCGTTATCGTGATTTGTGGATCTATACCTGGTGTAGGATCTTGTTCTTTCATCAGCAACAGTAGTTCCTTGAGAAATTTTAAAATATTTTGTAACAATTTAAAATGAAATCTTTTACTTTTATTGGTGCTCCTACTCCAAACTGGCCCCTAATTTATTTTATGGATTACTGGTACACAAACTCAAATAACAAACTAAACAAAAATATTTACAAGTATCTTTCACTTTAGTTTTTTTCTATTATTTGCATTCAAGATACTCAGTACATTACTAGGTAGAGAAATAGATTTTAAAATTAACTATAGTTTTGAATCATTCGCAGTCAGGTGACAAGGCTGACCGACAAGACATCTCTCGCCACTTTGTTACGGCGGTCATGTGACTTAGTTGCCGGACAAAGATATGCGGGACATATACTGCCTGGATAAATAATCACGTCACAAATATATTTTTTTTAAAGTGGACACATGATCACACATTGGCACGTATTCCTGCACCCCCCCCCCCCTTTCTTTTTTCAGCTTCCCTCCAGGCCCATGACAATGACTAACATATCATACTAACTTATAGGTGGCTAAAAATCTGGCAGAGGGTGAAAATAATATATTTTTTTTAAAGTGGACCAATGATCACACATTGGCACGTTTTCCTGCCCCCCCCCCCCCCTTTCTTTTTTCAGCTTCCCTCCAGGCCCATGACAATGACTAACATATCATACTAACTTATAGGTGGCTAAAAATCTGGCAGAGGGTGAAAAGAAAAATACAAACAAATTGGGCTATGTCACTTTGACTTTGGTTGGGGGATGGTTAAAGACTCTTTAGAAGTAAAATAAAAAGAAAAGATACGACTTATAACTCAGAATTAGTTAACTATAACTGCCTGGATTTAATTATTAAAGAATACACCTAAGTTTACATGATACAAAAAATTTAAAATACGAAATGCGTTGAGAAATAATATACGCACCTGAACTGCACTTTTACCACTAAACTTTACTTTGATTCTTTGATCTTGAATCTTGATTGATGTCATGTTAATGATTATAGAACTATATTTAAAATAGAATTAAAAAATACAATAAAATTATAAACATAAACGTATTCTTACTAAAAGCAGTAAGTCACGTTGTTCTTCGTATTTCTTCAACGCTGCCTAAAATTCTTCAAAATATGGCGCCTTTCTCGATTGATAATAATGGCAATGGCTCTTATATTAAGATGGCTAACCAACAGGAAGTATCCGTCATAACCATCACGTGACCAACCGAATATGATAAAGTCATCACGTGACCAGCCGGGTCCGAATAGCGACTTGATACTATAAGTACCCGGTAACTATAGCCACTTCGTAATTTTAATGAAGATGAATTTAATTAAATTGTAATAATACTCCTGGTGGTATAAATTATCCGGTTCAACATCACATCTTTTGAAATTTGTAGAACCCAAAATAACCCACCCNCCCCCCCCCCCCTTTTTCCCCAAACCAACCAATCACACTCAAAAAAAAAAAAAATAGAATTATTGTACAAATCAGTTAGTAGCTTTCATAACATACTACCGGCAATGTTCCCTTTAAGCTGCGCCACGCAGCAGTTGTGAGTATCCGCGCAGCAAATTTCCATGTAAGTGTGTGTTTGTGGGCTGTAAAATTTTGCACACAAAAAAATTGATGCTGTAAAACGTTGCACAAAACTGTATGATTTTGCACACGAACCAGCAAACCTTAGAGGGAACATTGACTATCGGTAATGAAATCAGAGTCGTAGCTAGTGCTATCACCACCCGGGGTTAATCGAGTTTTTGCTGCCCCTCCTCCTTCCACTTCCAGGTTTCCACGAAAAAAAACTCGGTTCTTCTTCTTCTACATGATAATGCCCACGATCAATTTATTTATCATTCTAGCATGTAGAGGGAATTTGCAATGTTTCTCTGCCCGGTGTTGATGAGGATATTTCACTGGTTGCAAGGGCTACTTAGTGAGGGTATCAGGAATTGCCTGAGGCAATAGACGCAAACGTGTCAAGTGTTGTCGCCTCAGCTGTTCCTTTTGGAATCTCGTTCCAATCCCTGATTATCTTTGGCAGGAATAAGCAGTTCCTATGCTGGCTTCTCAATGGTATGAGCATGAACTGCCTGTCATTACCTCGTCGCTGTCTATTGGGGAGAGAGAAGAGTTACTGTTAAGTACTGGAGCAGTGGACCAGCCCATTATTTTTCTTGTACATTATGGAGAGCCTGGATAGTCGTCGTCGTTCCTCCAATGGTGACTAGCCAAGTGTTTCCAGCATGCTGCCAACCCCAGAAGTATTTCTGTAGCGGTTCAGGACAAAGCGTGCTGCCCGTCGCTGGACCGCCTCCAACCTGTTGATGTTCTTCTGGGTAAATGGGTCCCAGACTGAATATGCATAAACTGAAAGTAAAGCGGCTGGACAATGGCTTTAAATTTAAAGGCTCTTTCTTTCACACTGGAGTTGCCGATCTTTAGATTGCGTCTTAAGAACCCCAGGGTCTTGTTTGGACACATTGTTAAAATGCTTGTCCGAGCGGACCTCTTTTTGAATGGTAACACCCAGGTACCGGTACCTTACGGAGGAAGCTGGCTCAAGAATATCGCCATGCAGTTCGTAATGGTAATGTAGAGGAGTACATATTCTAGGGCCTGGCAGTGTCTGGCGGTTGTTTTGCCGCCCTACCATATCAACAAAGGAAAAAAATTCTTACGCCACTGCACTTGCTGCAGCTAATTTAGAAATTCTATAGACCATTCCAAACTGTTGTAGCCCTCCTCAAGTGACGCACATTCCTTACCTTGGCTGTCCCAGGGCACAGTTCAAATTTTGACTAGCCTATAGGCCTACGTAGGAGGATACGCCTATGTAATTATAATTTTATATTATATAACTAGAACTTTTCGATGCTCCTTCAATTTGCTTTCAGTGACTGTGAAGAGGGAGTGTACGTCCATACAAGATCTGATGGAAGACTGTTCAATATCGCCCGCCTTCGTGCAAAGACCAAAGTAAAAAAGGTGCTGATTCGTGAACTGCTGTTCGCTGACGATGCCGCCTTAACATCTCACACAGAAGAAGGTCTGCAGGGGCTGGTTAATCGCCTATCACACGCTTGTAAAGAGTTTGGTCTTTCGATTAGTCTACAGAAAACTCATGTAATGATGCAAGAAGCACCGTCCCCTCCAATCATATCTATTGAGAGTCATAATCTTTCGGTTGTTGATCATTTCATATACCTGGGATCCAATATTTCTAGTTCTCTCTCCATTGATGAAGAGCTCAATATCAGGATTGCAAAAGCAGCAGCAACTATGGCTAAACTGAATAAGCGGGTGTGGAATAATCTCAATCTAACTGATAAAACAAAAATAAGTGTCTATCAGGCATGTGAGCTTAGCACGCTCCTATATGGTAGTGAAGTGTGGACCACATATACCAGTCAGGAGCGGAAACTCAACAGCTTCCATAAAAAATGTCTGAGTCGCATTTTGCGCATTCGTTGGCAGGACAGGGCGCCTAACGTGGAGGACAGGGCGCCTAACGTGGAGGTCTTGGAACGTGCACACATGTTTAGCATATTCTCTTTTCTTATCAAGAGATGCCTTTGCTGGTTAGGCCATGTACGGAGAATGGAGGAAGGACGTATCCCAAAGATTCTGCTGTATGGAGAGTTGGCAGAGGGGACAAGACATATTGGTCGACCTCGCCTGAGATTTATTGACGTTTACAAGCGAAGCATGAGGGAGGCCAATATTGAAACAAACGAATGGGAGTTCATTGCCGAACATCGCTCCAACTGGCGTACAGCAGTGTTTGGAGGAGTGAAAAAGGTAGAAGTTATTCGAAAAGAGGCCCTCGAATCAAAAAGAACAATTCGAAAATCAAGAATTGTCCTGGTTTCAACATTCTCCTGCGAGAGATGCGGCCGTGATTGCCATTCAAGGATTGGCCTAGTGAGCCACTCGTCAGTGTAGAACTATATAGCTACTCCATCGTCTCACGTAGACGGAAGGATGCCATAATAAAAAAAAAAAAAACTAGAACTAGGTCATCTAATCTTGTAATTAAAATGTAGGCCTATGTTGTTGAATTTTTTTTAAATTACAATTTTTGATAAAAACCACATACAGGTATTATGGAATTTGATCACATAAATGCTGTGATTTTTCTTAGAGTCTAAGACTGTAAAAGATTTTTAATAGCGGAACCCCACTTTGGTATCAGATGTTGAGAAACTACGCTGACCAGTACCGAAGACGGCACTGTTTACTAAAGCATTGAGACAATCGCATTTCTGAATGATTTTTTTTTTTTTTTTTTTTAAATTTCAGTCCGTTGGCAGCTCGACTATAAAATATCGAAGTGAGAGGTTGGGGCTATTCGGACCCGGGTCCCAGAAGTGAGAGGTTGGGATTAAAATAATTATTAAAAATATTATTGTTGGGTTGTAAGGCATAATTTGGTATCAAATGAAAGATAATTGAATGTTTGTAAACTTACTTCTTCATTTCAACTAAAATAAACTACCACAAATGAAATCAGAATGGCATTGAGTCTAAAGGGACCCGGGTCCGAATAGCGGCTATGAGTGTCCGAATGCATTTTGACTAAATGCTTTCGGATGCCATTTATGGTAGTTTATTTTAGTTAAACTGAAAAAGTAAGTTTACAAACACAGTCCATATCTAATTTTGTCTTACAAACCCAACAATAATATTTTAAATATTTTGTTTTTGTTGATAAACCCAAATTCTCACTTCTGATACCCGGGTCCGAATAACCGCAGCCATAAAATATTGTCTCAAATGTATTTTTACGCCAGTGATCTAGACAAGTTCACAGAGATCAACTTGTGACTAGTCTAGCAACGGTGTCCGTAATAATAGTCTACTATGAAAATTGCACTTGTCACAACTATTTTATTCCCTTAAGGGTCGTTCGCAAATTACGTGACTCACAATTATTATTATTATTTTTTTTTAATCTAAATTTTTCTAATTTTGAAAAATCTTCATTCAATTAATTTTAAAACCATTAATTTGAGGTCGACATTGGCTCAGGTATTAAAAGTACCGTGAAACTCAGTCGCTCACACCTTATTCGCATAACGAAAAATGACGCAAAAACTGTTGTGGCCATTTTACATTCAGCTTGGGGGCGACTTCGTTGTTTTGCATTTTAAATCAGTTTTCTTATAATGCTACATCTGAATCCATTATGGGAAAATGTTGAAGAATTAGATACAATCTTAGTTACTTATGAAAATTTTATGTATGTTTAGAATTTTTTTTAGGTGTGACGTGACACTAAAAAAAAAAAGGGAGGGGGGGGGGAAGAAATTACATCGGGTCATGATTGTAAATATTTTCCATCAACTAATTAATTTTAAAAAATCTATAACTTAATTTGCATTGAGCTTCTTGTTATTACTGTTGGGACGCCACTGTTACACCAGTTATGTTGAAGAATATGATTTATGACAAAGTTTAAAGATGCAGTCATCAACAATCCAATGAGTGGNAAAAAAGGGAGGGGGGGGGGTAAAAGAATTTGTGACACTTTATGACCCGGGGTGGGGGGGGGGGGCTGAAAAGGTCGCTTTTTGCGTGACGTAATTTGCGAACGACCCCTTCTCCCCCCAAGTATTGCAGGACGATACCAGTTTATAGGTATCGACTTCAAGAAATGAATCGATGCCGTCTTCCCTTTAAAACCCAATCACAAAACCCATTATTTAGCTTGTGCATGTGGGAAGATCTGTCAAGCGTGGTTATTTCCAATAGATGGTAGAATATGTCTTTATTAGTAATGTTTTATTTTTAATTTTTAAATAAGATAGGCAAATCCTTCATATAAAAGGCTCTTTTATAGTGAGTAGCCTTGGAGGATAAAATTATAACTACTGATTGCTGTTGCCTGAGATGTCATAAGGATCTGCACAACAGAGCCAATTATTAAATAAGTTAAATTAAATTCTTTGTAATTCAAAATAAGGCTGCAGGCTTGGTGAACACATAGGGGCCTACTTGCTGTGTGCAAAAGAACTTTTATTAAGTACCCTAATCTAACTTGAATGATGGTATTACCAGTATATTAACATTACATAAGCCTTCCAACTAAAAAAATAAGGAAGCATTAATCTTAATTTTATTTATTTGATACACGTTTAAGAAGCGTTGCAGAGGTGCTACAGCACATACCAGCAATCCACTATCAGAAGCGTTGCAGAGGTGCTACAGCACATACCAGCAATCCACTATCAGAAGCGTTGCAGAGGTGCTACAGCACATACCAGCAATCCACTATCAGAAGCGTTGCAGAGGTGCTACAGCACATACCAGCAATCCACTATCAGAAGCGTTGCAGAGGTGCTACAGCACATACCAGCAATCCACTATCAGAAGCGTTGCAGAGGTGCTACAGCACATACCAGCAATAAGAAGCGTTGCAGAGGTGCTACAGCACATACCAGCAATCCACTATCAAGCCTTTTTGCAAAGTTTTAATTTTTTAAATATATAGCCCGCAATAAGAGTGGTTTAGTGAAATTCAGTTTTAGGGAAAACTTAAGAGATAAATCTGGCTTTCCATGTGTTTTCAATGTGAATGCAGTTGCAGTACCATGGATTTTCTCCATGGAGGACACAGATTTCTTTTATACTGAAGACTTAACTCATTCCTTCAGTTGTTTACCAAGCAAGCAGTTTTGCAATCTAGTCATTTACAATGATAAATTTTGTTAATTGGGCTCATTATGAACTATATAAAATTAACAGCTTTTCTGTGAAAGGTGCATAATAATAATATGAATACATTACACCATTTACGATACTCTATTATTTATAATCTTTGCATTAAAAGTACACTATGGGGCATCTGTTATTTCGATGCATCTTGTACAGCTGAAACAAAAAGCTTAAGGGGCAAAAAAAAGAAAAAAAGGCGTAGTAGAATGCTGCGTACTGTTTTCTTATTGTAAATGATGCCATCCCTCCTGGACATTAGTGTCCCTTACGGTGAGAAAGAGAAAAACATATTTTAACACCCTAATGAAGTACCGTTACGCAGCAAAGCATCACAGCCTGTTTCATCCAGGAGAGGAATCAAATGATGGCATTTGTTCAAATCAATTTATTCAAGTTGTCTTATGTATGCAGCCACACTAACATTCCAAGTTAAAGAGTCTGCAAGGCTTTACGAGGAAAACACACAGCACTGAACACAAACAGTGCAGAGGAAACCTGGCTCAGGAATACCTGCCTTGAAATTATTGAGGTATCATGGATATGACCTAATGCACCAATTTAAAATTACACTATCTAGAAGGTCAGACTAAGAGGCTTACAATCAGTTTACATTTGTTGCAATTTATTGTTTATTTACTCAAAGATATGACAAACATGTACACATTCTTCAAAAGGAAAAAAAAATAAATAAATAATGGCTTCCTTGCTCATTGCTACACATATCTATCGCAATTTTTTTTTAATGGACAAACTACAGGCCAAAAAATCAACATTCATCTGTTCAAGAAATCTAACTTAAAAGTCTTTTTAAAAACAGTATACAGGCCCTTAACAAAGTGCCTCTCAAAAATGGTTCAACACTATTGCAAATTTATGGTTTTGTTCAATTTTAATTTGCAGTTTTCAAAATTCAAAAATGAGAGGCTGTATCTTTCATTTAAATAATCCATTAAAAAAAAAAGGTCTTTTTTTTTCAAGTCTTGATGTGTACATACTTTCCGGGAAGGTGCTCGGCCCCGCACCCAAGTCAATTTTATATGGGAAAGTATATGAGAATTAAAAAAAAAAAGTGATAATCATGATTTATCTGTCCATTTTACCTAGAATAAGACAAACACGTAGCCGTCAGGATGGAGAGTTTCAAAACCCTGTTAGCAGAGAGGCTTGTACATCTCGTATGTATACTGTACACATTGAATATACTCAGGATATGACTGCTAAATAGCCTTGGATTAACTGTACAATACCAACACCCCCCGGTACCATTTACATGAATCAGACGTACGGCTTGCACACACCCACCACGTACGATGGACAAGCATAGTTTGACATACGCACTTATGAGTGAATTAAGTTAAATACAAGCAGGCACACACATAGGATAGCTTCGGCGCGTAATGCTAAGACACGGGACATCAAGTTTTTTTGTTGTTTTTTTTAAACGATATCTGAAAGCGCTGTTTGGTTACGGATGGACACAGGCAGAACAATCCAATAAGAAAAATCCATGGATATAATTTTTTAAAAAATCTCATTTCTGGTATGCCCAGTTGGGCATTCAGTGCTCCTCAAACAGGATGTTAAAGTAAAGCTTGTTTTTAAAAAAAAATGTATGCAGCACTACCCATCTCTATAGGCATGATTTTAATTGGAACATCAGCAAAACATCGTACAGTGCTTTATGTTGACACATTTCTAGCTTAAGATCGAAAACATGTTTGTGTCTTTTTTTTATTTTTTAAAAGAGAATAAACTGATAGTTGCAATTTGATTTTGTGCACGGAATAAAGCTTTTTACACACAAAATATTAACACTGCAAAAATACCCTGACAATTAAACCCTTGGTGGCTATGAAATCTGTGCAGCACTGACCACTATTGTGGACATGTAGACCACTACAGTGGACACAGGTAGATCACTACGGTGGACATGTATTCCCACCAGAGCCTGCCCCTTGCATTATCAAAGCATGCTAAACATTATTACAGAGTCATTAAGAAAAAAAACATAATTTCAGGTGAACAATCATGAATGGTAGTAGTTAATAAACGCTCTTACGATTGAAAAGTGAAAAAGGTTGTGCGAGAAAGAAGAAGAAAAAACAAAAACAAAGCAAAGATCAACATTCATCACTACTGATCAAATATTCAAAAATCAATACAACCATAACAAAGCAAGCTTGTTTTTTTTTAATAACAGACGCTCTACAAAACTGTGCTGGTACAAACACACTCTACAAAACTGTGCTGGTACAAACACGTGTTTGGTTAACCTAAGTAACGGGCGTTGGTATTTTTAAAATTAGGATATATAGAAAACCACTTACAGGCTTTTTTTCTTTTCTTGCCCAGCCTACAAATCTTGGTCGAGTATCTCTGGGTTTTGTTTTCAAAGAACAAGCCAGTGAAGTCTTTTATTGGTGATGCCCATGTTAAATGCCGGTATTTAATCATTGTGACAGGACTCAACTAAAGAAATCAAATAATGGGAAAATCTTAAAACCCCACGTCTAAAAAATTATTAATACTGGACCCGGCTCTTTTAGTGGATGGAGTCAAAATTGATACATGAAATTTCATTTAGGTAAAATTCAGGCGGTTTACCCCCTTCTTTTTATTTAAGGCTACCCATAGTCTAGTCCTGCCAGAAAATAAAGACAAAGACAAAAAATGATACACTGCAAAATTTACTGACTTGAGAACAACAAGAAAAATATTCATTGGTCCCCAAAAAAATAATAAGTTCTGTAACGTGTTTGTGATGCAAGCGGATAAGTCAAAACCCAACGTCGTGAATAGCCATTTTAAGTGGTCCAAGATAACCACTGAAAGATTTCGCGTGGCCAAATAACCCCAGAAGATGGTAGTGGACAATACTAACGGTGGACTGGGGAGGAGGCACATGTCCCTCAAGCAGACATTTTCAACTTTTGGGATGTTTTGTAAGTGAGATCCAACTTGTATAGAAATAAAAAGAGAAAGAACTTCTTTGCCGCCCACAGTGGGGCTTACTCCTGTCATATATCACCACTGCTGTATGCATTTAAAATAAAAAGTGCACATAAACTTCAGTGGCCATCATGCAATTTCTGACGAAGAGTTTGGGAGTTGAACATCTTTAAATTAAAGAGCTACGTACAAAAGTTTTTGTTGTTTTTTTTGAAAGAGAAAATTTTTTGTTATCTTTATTTTTAAAAAATGTGCAGTCAAGCGATGTAAGTACTTTTTTTTTTGTTTTTGCCCTCTCACTACAGGGCACACCCATTGTAAGCCCTTCCTAAATTGAATATGTTACACGAATTCATGTGAATTTCTATACAACGCGTATGTGTTCTTCATGATGAACTGATCGTCCTGTCAGTTAACACCTGAGGAAAATTTCATTTATCTTCATGCAATAACTTTCTTTTTTCATAAAAAAAAAAAAAAGATGGAGGTTTCTAGAATATAAAATGATTACAACAATTATATCATTTAAATTTGAATGTTAGGAATAGCCAAAAAATACAGAAGGTTGCAAGTAATTTTAAATCCTCGGGCACGAGTTGTAACTATAATTAACTCGAGCATGAGTTGTAACTATAATTAACTCGGTTGTTTTGTTTTTTGTTCCTTCCCACATTTATTTGCCAGCGTGCTGAGCATACAAATGCTTTATGGGAAAATGATTACAACACACCACAACTTTTATATCACAGGGTTAGAAAGAAGAAAAGAAAAAAATGCCAACAATATTTCTCTCACCCATTTTTTTGTCACAATTTACACCATTAAAACAAAAATTCAGGTTGCTTACATTTAAAAAAAAAATAAAATGATCAAAATCATATACATGATTTGGTTTTTGAAGAGAACAAAAAAATCCTTTCAAACATGTCATACTTCTCTTCATGCTGTATACTGCGTTAATTTAACTGTTGTTTTGTTTTTTTTACATCAAGACATTCAATTGTAACCCAGCAAACAATGAACCGCTAGAAATGATGTTCATGATACAAATAATGATGCTTTTAACAGGCCACAAATGAAAAGATTAATCATTACAGCAAAAAAAAAACACAAATTTTTCATTCATCATATATTTCTTCTGTGATGCATGCAGTAGAAATCAAATAAGGGACAAAAAAAGAGGGTATTAAGAAATAATGTTTAAAATTCCTATGCTGAAATGAACATTTCAACAAATAATCAATCCAAGCCATTCAGTTGCTACTTGGTCAAAGTCGTTGGAGAGGAGTGCTTTTGTTCACTTTCCAACCTGACTGATCAGATTTTGCAAGACCGTTACTAAGTCTAAACAACAATTCATGATGGCATGAGATCATTACTTTCATGCCCTCAAGATTGTAGCGTCCATTCAGTATCCGTATACTGAAAAAAGTATTTGAATTTAATGAAGTCTCTCTCTGGGCATCTACAAGTTGCATTCACGCTAGCGCCATTCAAGTTTTCTTTAAAATGATCAATGGTGAAATATAACTTAATGACTTATCTAATATAAAGGGGATATATAAATCATCCCATTGTTTCTAATCTCCTGCTCAAGGGTTTTGTTTTTTTTCCTTAAAAAATATAGAGGTACAAGTAATAATAAATAAGTAAAATTATAGAAATGTTCAGGCCTGGTCTTTGGGAATGAAAAACTCATTTTTCTTTTGTCGAAAGAGGTCAAGGTATATCTCATTAAATATTTATTACATTTCCATCTCAGCTCACTTGGGAAAATGTATCCCCTGGCTGAAATTTCATTTTATTCTAGGAGAATCAAGAAATTTAAAGCTTTTTATCAACAAACTTTTATCGTCGCTCACACTATTTTCTAGAATGTAAAAGTGATGGTGTATTAATTAATTTTTTAGAGGACTTTTTTATGTTCTTTTAAATATTTGTATCAAAGGTTACTGTGATATGATCAATCATATTCTTTTAAAAGCCAATCAATTAAGGTGAGGTTTCTTTTAAACACCATCTATGAGTATTCCAAGGCTATCTTTCCACACAAAAAAAGGGGGGAGGACACAAACCAGGAAAAAGAGAACTAGATAACTTAAAAAGTCAAGTCATTAAGAGCAGCACTGTTTCTTGCCTTGAGTCATGTTAACAGTTGGAGCCACTGTGATTGTCTGGACATTAGAGCTGGGAGAGTTGTCGTCATCAGGCGAGTCTCGAATTTGTTTCTGGGATACTATCTTGTAGATTTCTGGGAAAATAAAAGAACATTCTTAAGCAAAAAAAACCCACACATGAATAAATTCTCTCATTTGCTGATCGAAGGATATATATTCAAAAGATTGTGTGACAAATATTTGCAGAAAATGATTTGACATTGTATAGTTAACCCCAATGAATGACAGACAGCAAAATTTAAACATACACAAAATAAATACATAATTTAAAACACTTAGACAAACAAAAAAAGTATAAAACAAGAATAATAATATCTCAGATCTCAACGTACCTGTAAGAATATTATGAAATGCTGATTCCACATTTGTTGAGTCTAATGCCGAAGTCTCAATGAAGGACAAGTTGTTTCTCTCTGGAAGTTGTTTTGAAAAATAAGTTTAGAGTTATAGATAAGCCTTAAAAAATAACTTGAAATAACAATTACTCAATATAAATTTTGACAAACATTTTAATAAAATGATAACTGGTTGTACCAATCTGATTTTAAACCAATTAAGAATGGTTGTTTTTTTTTGGCTTGCATAAAAAATATAATAGATTTTCTTAACAGTGTGTGAAGAGTGTGACATTTTAACTTCCAATGGATCTGCATTTTTACCAATTATCATCAAGGTAGGATACTGAGTGGAGTGCTGCACCTTTTGATAAATGACCGAGTCACTTTGCACAAATTAATTATTAAATTATTTTTAAAAGTCTGTAATTTTTATCACTGGCACTTCTAAACTACAAAAATAATGTAGAACAAACAAATAATGAAAAATCTGAAAAGGTTTAGCATACCATGTAATGTAAATAAATTATAAAACTGTAATATGTAAAAAACAAAACTTTTTTTTAAAAATGGATGTTTGCCTCTAAGAAAGCACACCAACATTTTCAGTGAGCTACTACATATATTTAAAGAATATTTTCTATAATGAAGAAAATTTAAATCTTCTAAGCCAGGGGTCTCAAACTAGCGGCCCGCAAGAGGGTATTTTGCTGCCCGCTATATGACAGCAAAGTTTAATGTTAATGCGGCCCACGCGTTTTCCCCATTCTCATATCTACAACGTGACCCCCCCGCGACGGTTTTAGTAAAATCTCACCGACTAGTCTAATTCTGATTTTTATTTTATGTTTCGACGTTGATTATAATGGTAAATAATAATGTAATAAATCAGACTTCCTGTTTTTATTTTATAGCATTTTATGCGACAAATATGGCTTAAGGGGAGGTGCGGGTGAGAAATTGACGAAAATGGCAAATTTTGAATAATTTTTTATTATTAGTTATTTGGTTTTATTAACCATTTCTTTATTACATTTTTATATTTGTTTTTACAAAAGTATGTTAGAAAATATAATAAATTACATATTTCCTGATCCTATCAATCAGAAAAATGTCAATATTTTCCTTCTTTTTTTTTAGTGTTTTTACCCCTTTGTTATGAGTATTTGGAATCGCCCAATCCCTATGTATTTGGTATGGTTGGGAAGATGGTGATTTCGGGGTCAAGATAAATATAGCTTATGATCACAAAGAAAATTACAAAAGCAACCGAACCTTTCGATCGCCGGTAATGTCTAGCAAAATATGGTATTTTCCTGTCCTACATCGTGTATCACGTGATCAAAACCTGACCTTTGAATAAAATAAGCATTTTGATTGGTTCCTGTGTAGGAAATCTGTTTGTAAAGGTCACTTCCGGTATAAACAAACTGTATCTAATTTCGTGAGACCGAGCAAGTTCGATATGTAATTTGTCGGTAATTAATTCATTTGAGGAGTTAAAAAACAACTAAATAAGTAAATAACCACACAAAATTAGTTGGCTTTGATTAATTGCCATAATAAACATGATTAATGCTTCTCCTTTTCAGAGAAGACTAAGACTGAGTACACTAAACTACTAAGACTAAGCCTAATCAATAGTGCTAGTCGCTTCAAGTACAAGCATCGCTACGCTACTTCACCAGCAGGAAAAACATAGACTTACCAGGTAAGTCTTAAAAATCTATTTTTCATTTAGATTCAAATTCAAAGTACGGTATCAATTATTCATAAGGCTAAGCCTATACTGTGCTCACTATAGATTATAGACCATTGAATGAGGGCTATACTTATACTTTTTTTTAAATTATATTAGAGTTAGAGTAATAGTAATAAACACTGTTTCTTTTGTGAAGTGAACTGTAGTAAAAATAAAACTATAAACAATTTATGAATTTAGTTATTGTGACATTTGTCTTACACTGTCCTATATTTATAGCTATTAAAATGGTAATATGAAATTAAATGTAATAAATTTCTCATTTTTTTTATTGCATCCCAAATAACATTGTCATTAGTGTTATTTTATTTTAAAGTAAAGTAAGAGCCCTAACAAATTTTGCTTGAAATACGTGTCAACAAGTATGACCTATCAGTCATTAATTTCATTATAGCCTTATATTTTTATTGAGAAGCATTTAATAAAAATATCTAACTACAAGTTTATTTTTTTCAGGAATGATTGAGGAGACGTGCAATGAGTTTGCGGAACACAACAAACCACAACATGCATTATATTTCCTGTTGATAAACTACACTGATCTGTTGTGCCTAGGTCCATTTAGCCCAAAGGACAATATGCACATGAAAAAGAAGGAGTGCCCTAAGTGTATTCCAATGTTACAGATTCCTCAGCGCAACATATGTTCGATGCATCGAAATAAAAGTAACCTCAGGCAGAGGATGCAAGATAAGACTAACACAGATTACATCACAAAACTCATTATGTGTTATTCAAGGACAAAAAGAATAAGACAGTAGTTGAAAGGAACATATCAATAATTCCCTTATTTTAACATTGTATCTCTATGCGATGTGATTTTCAACATGACGAGTGTCAAAATTTGATACAGTAACTAATTAGATTTTACAATGGAGTTATTGCTCATGAGTTTTCTGGCTCACACAAAAAACAGTTAATATGCTTTTGTGGAAAAATACATGTTGCAACTCAAGTGATTCAAAAGTTGTGAGATAGAAATCAGAAAATTTACAACTGTCAATATTCATTCCGTCATTAGAACTCATAGAACTTACAATTTTTTCTTTACAAGACCAAGAGTTGCATTTTCAGCATTCATGGACAATGCCAAATAACTCTTTGGAATTGCATATTTACCTAGCTTAATTTTATGATTTTGCACACTTTTATAATGCCGAAATTCTCCAAAATAAGCGAATTATTATTTTTTCGACAAATGCAGAATAATAGATAAAAATATATCAATCACAGTGAAAAGTTGAGTGGTCAGGAAAAAAGAAAAATGGACCTGGAAAAGGATTGAAAATGTCCACAATAGGCTAATAAAAAGTTTTTATTCCAATCTTGGTATAAGATTCTTATTTTTCATTGATATTTTCATTGTTTTTGTTGTTTTTCTTCGTTATTTCAGTTTTATTGTTTTCAATATTTTTGGTCACCAATATCCCTATAACTTTTTTATTTATTATCCAAACCTCACCAAATTTTCACAGTATGTTTAGTGACCAATAATAAACATTTGAATAACCTAGAATTAAGATAACTATCTTAGAAAAGAAAATATGTAAAAAAGAATTCACCCACACCCCTATTTTTTGCATAAAAAATGGGGTCACAATTTCTGACCCTGTAAATTTATAACCAGGCATTACATCAAAAAGTCCTGTTATACAAAGTTTTATTATAGGTTAAATAATCTATTTTTAAAATCTGATAGCAATAACTTAATATTTGTAAAAGCCTTAGTGTTTTAAAAAACACTAAAAAAAATAAAAATGGCGGAGGTTTTTATGGGCTACAAAGGCAACCAATGGAATTTTTTTTTTTTGAAAACCTGTTTTGTACCTCCATTAAAATACCAAATAAGGTGTAGTTAAAAAAAATCCTATATGAAGCCAAACACAAATTTTAGATTTTTCACCCACACCTCCCCTTATGTAAGTTTTGAGAAAAGTTTAAAAAGTCAGTGTGTAATGCACAACCATAATTGTATAAATCGTAGCAAACTGACACAGTATCAAAGAATCACTATTAAAATTGCCACTAGTGTTTACGAGTGAGGGAAATTTGGAGCCTGTCAGCTTGGTCACTTTAAAAATACGGTTAGTTAAAAGGCATTTTCTTCTATTAAAAATAAAATTCATTCTCCCTACAATAGCATCTTCCATCGCATCAATAATTCATAAATATTGCCTGCCCTTGCCTACTGTTTGAACAGGTTTTAGCCTTCAAAGCGTTCAAGGAGAAGGATGGGGTTGTTGTCCTGTACTAAGTGATCCCAAATGGCTCATGGACTTGGATTTTCTTGTTGACATTACAAAGGAGCTGAATGTACTCAACAAGGAGTTACAAACCTGGGGTAGCTTGTCAGTGGTTCCAATAACAATGTCAGGGCATTCTGTACAAAACTTGTGTTATGATTCTTAGAGAAACCTCTGCCATTTCCCAACATGCAAAAAACTCATGGACTAGGACCGCCCCGTCAGTAGTAAGTATACTGAGGTTATTGCAAAGCTACAGGAAGAATTTGATCACGTTTTAAAGATTTCAAAACAGACAGAGCGACTTTTCAACTTTTTGCTGACTATTTCCCTTTTAATTTGGAAGATGCAAATCGCTTTTTTGTGTGGAATACTTGATGTGGCCCAGTCTCACTCAACTCTACCTCCTGCGGCCCCCGGATGATTTGAGTTTGAGACCCCCTTTCTAAGCCATTATATATTATTTTTGCTTCAAAAGTGAATTACTAAAAATGTAAACATTCCTTTTGTTAAAAAAATGTATTCAATGTCTTACCAGCAAAATTTTTAGCCTCGTCTGTCGGGACAGCCCGAAGATGTCTCAGGTCACTCTTGTTCCCAACTAACATAATCACAATATTTTGGTCTGCATGGTCACGAAGCTCCCTGAGCCACCTTTCTACATTTTCATAAGTCAAGTGCTTGGCAATGTCATAAACTAGAAGGGCACCCACTGCTCCCCTGTAATACCTGAGACATGCATAGTACAGATGGATATTAGAAACAATAGTCACATGAGTAAAAATATTTTTACAGACTTAACATGTTTACTTACATAAAATGTGAATTAGCTCCTTTAACTTTTTTTTATTTTAATTGATTAATAATCTATTTCCTTTGCAATTATAATGAAATATAATGCAGAAATAATAAAAATAACAAATATTTAAAAACACAAACTGCTAATACAACATAAGATTTTAAAATAAATAAATACAAAAGGAAGGAAAAGAAAAATGTGCCTTTTCATTTATACCTGTATGCTATATAACATATTAGTCACAGGTAATCTAACTCATTCCCGATGGTTGCGACTAAATGCCTCCTTAGGGGGTTTTGACGGATGTGTCCAAATGCATCCCGGCGCATAGTGACACACTTCTCTCATTTCTATTTAAAAATAACAATGAAATCTTGCATCCCTCAAGACTTCCGGTGATTGTGTAATTCAGCGTGATTTCAATTTAAAAACGGAAAGTTTTATCTTGTTTCAATTCAAAACTATGTGTGCTTTAGTCCAAGGTGCCGAAAATCAAATTTTTGATCATTGTTCGCTATCTTTTCACCACTAATGTTATATTTTTTTAATCCGCATCCCTTTTTTGGTGCATTTGTTCATAATTCATTAACATTAAATAATATTAGCAGCTTAAAAATTTTTTTTACTAATGTAAATCAATTACAATTTCTCAGGCAAATAAATTAAGTACGGAAGTAACTCTGCTGTATGGAATGAGTTAAGGGGGAAACGGTAGTCAACTTTCTATAAAAATCACGTTTTTTTCCAAAAACTGTATATTTGGTTACCGGTACAATAACTTCTTATAAACACAACCCCCCCCCCCTAATAAAATTTGTTAAAAATAATTGCTCAAAGTACATAATTTGTCCTAATGTGACATGCACCTAGGTAACCATTTCAGGAAACTGGGCTTTCCGGCACATTATGGTCATTTTGATACGGTAGTCAACTTTCTATAAAAATCACGTTTTTTTCCAAAAACTGTATATTTGGTTACCGGTACAATAACTTCTTATAAACACAACCCCCCCCCCCCTAATAAAATTTGTTAAAAATAATTGCTCAAAGTACATAATTTGTCCTAATGTGACATGCACCTAGGTAACCATTTCAGGAAACTGGGCTTTCCGGCACATTATGGTCATTTTGAAACCCTTAATGACCACATTGCTTCAAGCCTAATGCTAGACCTTTTGGAAAGCTGAGACCACTGGCTATCACTATAACTTACGCGCTTGTTATAGCCCTGTATCGTTCTTGACCCGCTGTATCCCAAATTTGAGCTTTTATTGTTTTTCCATCCACTTGAATACTCCTTGTAAAATAAAAACAGAATAAAGCAATAATAAAAATGTGTTCTTTCAATTCTGCTACAGATATCTGAAAAGGTTTCACATTTGCTCAGTAATGTGATACAGGCACAACTACTCAACAACAACTCAGAAAGTTTGAGGATTTAGGAATTCCAACCCGAAAAAAATAAAGAAATACAGCTAGTGAAATAACTAAGTGACAGTCAAATCACTGTAACATTATATTAATTCTGTGTGTGTGTGTGGTGCCCCCCCCCCCCCCCCCAGAATTTTGAGTGGTTTTAACATTTTAATCTTAGACGGATGGATGTCGTTGAAAAAGATCTACAACTGCTGCGAATCCAAGCATGGAAAAGAAAAGCATTAGTGGAAGGAAGTAGTCAGTCAGGCCAAAGCCCTACGTGGGCTGTAGTGCCACAGGGATGGATTTAACATTTTAATAATATAATTAAAATACCTAAAAATTTAACAGACTTGAAAAAAAATATCATTAAACAATTTAACAATAATGAACTAAAAAATAGAGCGTATGGTGCAGAATTTAGGAAGTGTGCGGTTAAGTTAGTTAAATTAAACAATACATTGTAGTTTACCCTTAAAAAAATAGAAATGTCAAGTGAACAAGACATACGAGTCATACTATTGCAGTGTTGGTTTTAAATCTTACCTAGTTGCAAACTCAACACCAATTGTACTCTTGCTTTCCAAATTAAATTCATTGCGAGTGAACCGTGACAATAGATTACTTTTGCCTACACCAGAGTCACCTATCAAAACAACTGAGGAAATAAAGATTGAAAAAAATGTTGTCATAAATTATCAACTATTTTATGTAGTCAGCCTTGAATACTCTATGCCGAAACATCCTAATCTTTTTGTTCTGTTCTCTAATTTAAGCTTCCACATACCTCATTTTTCTATTTCATTTACTAGGCTTGAATGTAGTCCTTTAATTTTAATTATTATAACTTGTAGAGGAACCATGAAATCTCTTGTGTACATTCATAGTTAAATAGTCAGTTTTAAACAAGAGTTTATTAACCTGGCTTTGTATACACACACAAAAATGGCTAAAATTTCATGGATTGGAAACTATTTCTTTTCATTCTATGTCTTAAGTTAATATCCTCAGCATATTTTCAACAGTTTTTAAAATGACCCTCAAAGGCAATTTATTTAAATAGTAGAACAAAGGATGTGGAAGCTTGAAACAGAAACACAGGACACTGAAAGAAGAATATTTCAGCTAAGAGCCTTCCTCAGCAGACGGGACAAATGAAGAAATTACCGAATAACAACTTCTGGCAATAATCAATGTCAATAACATTAATGGTAATCACTTACGTTTTTGAAGTACTTTGTATTAATTGATGTTTCTTCATTCGTCTACTTTGTCATCAAATATTTTAACACAGAGAGATGTGATAAAAGTCTGTGTTCTGAACAGTTAAGTGATACCCGGTATATTTGATTTCAATAATAAATAATTGACTCGACTCATATCAGAATTTAGAGATAGGCCTTGCCTTACTCTTCATGAATATAGGCTAATACTATTAGGCCTAAACTTTACACTTTAGCCAAAAGTAAAAGGGCTTTTTTTCAAATCTAGGGATTGCTTAGACATAACCTTAGAATGAGGTCATTGAAAAGGCATGACAAATTTCCTTCCAACTAAATCTACGCAACCTAATTCTGTTTCTGTCCAAAGCATCTTAGCTGAAATTTCCATTTTAATTGTCTTTCTTTTGGTTTTTCTCTTTTACCCAGTGTTTATTTCTTATTGCTGTTAAACATGGTCATGGTCCTCCCCATATTTCTCTAGCTAAGTATATTAGAGTTGACTACTTCCCGAATAAAAACTTGGCTTTCTCTGAATTTACCAAAAACTTGTCTAATCAATATTATTGAATTGAATCATAGTTCATAGAAGATATGGCTAGGTAGAATAGTAGAATTCAGAAATGATAATAATAATATAAATATATACAAGCCACTTTGCTGAGTAGTTTAAACATAACTCCCAGGCACTGGATGGTTGTTAATATCTGAGTGTAACCAACATAGTACTAGAAATCAAGAAATAGTCAGCTTCTGTATAGATTAAATATGTAGTCTGTACTCCTAGAATTAGAAACTGGTCGTAGTAGTCATAAGTAGTCCTGGTTGAGAAAACCGATAACTTACTATTAGTTTTTACGTTATTTCCAACCTCAACTTTAAAAAAAGACCATTCTCGGTTATGTAAAACAGATCCTACAACTCAAAAACTAATTTAACATTTATAAGCAACCTAAATTATTCTTTTAGTTAAATACTTACCCTTGAACAAATAGTCATATTCGTCATCTTTGGTACCCATTTTGACAGAAAATGTTCGCTTCCGCTTTGGCGATAGGTGTAAACAAACAATTTTATGCCCCGCTTTTTTAATATGAGGGAAGCTAATACAATAAAAATAAAACTCCACGGATTCTCCTTAACACAAAATTTGAAAGCAATTATCAATAAATTGCAGATGGCGTTGATTTTACATGAATAGAATTACCCTACAAAAGGAATTTTTCCAAGCAAAAACAAATATGGCGGATGTTCAACGCCCCTAGTTTCATTGCGCATGAAAATGACGTCATATCTTTTAACAGGAAACAAGAGTTGTCTTCCAACTCCCCTTCCCCCCCTCCCCCCCCCCCCCCCCTTTCCCTCAATCTCGCTTTGTGGTATACATATCTCCTAAATCATAACGCAATAATTAATTGCCTTAGATATATTTAAATAGTGGTTAATTAGACACAAACAATTTACGTACATATATGTTAAGCTTTATTTATGATAACACAAAGTGCAAGTTCAAACTTTGTAGCAAATGCCTTAATCGGTACAATAAAAAGCATTGGTAAAAGTAGCCCATCAATTAAATTTACATATGTAGATATAAAATATTAGCTTTAGCCAGCCAAAAAAAATCGGCCGGAATGCATGAACTTGGCAAAACATGCATTCAGGTAACGAATTTGATAAGATTCCCACTTAGTGCTACCTCCTACCGCAGTTTCATTACTTCAACTATTTACGAAAAAAAAATATTTAAAAAAAAAAATTATAAATGAAAATATTACGCACCAAATGCACTTAAAAACGTTATTTGTAAGAATCTCATTTAACTCAGTTACCGGGAATTTTATTCAAAGAGAAATCAGTGCCATATTCATATGGTAGCTTTAGTGGCATTATTACATAGAAAAGAGAATTATTTATTGTGATGATATCCCACAGTTACTTAATTAATACCTTTTATACTTAGTTAGATGCTGGTTGAATGGTGTCCCAGAAAAAACTGAAAAAAAATAAAGTAAAAAAATAACCTATAGAATTTTCAAAATAATTGTGCAACTTATAAATATTGCTAATCTATATTTAAAAAAAAAAAAAAAAAAAAAAAAAAAAAACAAAAAAA
>CAXITT010000089.1:555988-573321 GCA_964033795.1 Lymnaea stagnalis | reverse complement strand
CAAAAAGAAATTTGACGCAAAATGATAACATGTGAATTGAAAAAAAGATTCGACAAAATTTTCGTTTGATCAAATATCCGTCGATCAATTTTCCGTTGACGAAATTTCCGGATACTAATAAATGAACTTTTAAAAAAAAAAAAAAAGAGTTTCCATCACAAAAAAACAAACCGGGATGCCTGGAGAGCCTTTGTTTGTGGTCTATGCCCCAGACGGGACGACAGGCGGTGATGATGATGATGATTACATTCCAGAGAGGGGCCTCTGATAAAATGTTTCAGTTCTTGTCATTAACCATTACACTTGCAGTATCTTAGTTTAAATCAACATTATCAGCAGCTATTTCTGTTTTCAAACCATCCATATCTTTTGCTTGTATTTTTACGTCAATCTCTTCCATTTTCTCAACTATTTGCTGAAAATAATGCATGCTGCTGGTATCGGGAGAAAAAGTATCAATCGTAGGCTGAGGAAACTCTTTTGATGAACCCCGACCCTGGTCATCATGTGGTTTCTGGATATCGAAGCATGTATTCTGGTAGTGATTTTAGTGAATCGTGTATTTTCTTGTTTGCTTTTAACTGCAAACCGTGTAGCATGATATAAAAATCTAGAACGATTAAAATACTTTAATTTTGTCATGTTCAAGACAACAATAACAACAACAAAAAAAAACAAAAAAACAAAACAAAAACAAAACAAAAACAAAAAATTACTGACGACGGTTCAAAAATAGCTGTCAAGCACTGTCTAAATACAACAAAGAAAGGTACCAGGTCAAACCCATCAGTCAAAATATGACAATTGTGCTCAAAGGTTAAGGGGCGATACAAGTGACGAATCGAGGAAAATATTAATTTTTGAGTATTTCTGGGTTTCAAAATATAATATTATATAATATGTCTTCAAAAAAATGTTCTTTATTTAAATTTAAAAAAATAAGAATTAATCATTGAAAGATTGAAAATTGTGTAAAAGAATGAATTTTTTAACCGTATAAATGGGTAAAATTAAATTTTAATGTTATTAATTTTTATATTATCTATTACTTACCGCCCGACATCACCGTATATGGTATCAATGGGAAGACCGATTTCTGAGAATTTAGATCAATATAGCCTCCTGTCACTTACGAAAGAAACAGAATGCTTCAATCGGCGTGGAAATAATTACTGTGTTTTTCTGACCTAAACATAGGGTCATTTAATTCTGATGCATCAACCTTGAACTTTTAATAAAGAACGTATTTGGATTGGTTACATTTATGAAAAATGTCTTCGTTATCGGTTATACTTTTATACATCTCGATAAGACCGAGCAGTTTGTGCTCTGCAGCTATGCAGATTTTCATGTGGGTGTCACCCCCAAAATGGTGTCACCCGGTGCGGTCCGCACCCCCCGCACCCCCCTCGCTACGCCACTGAGAAGAAGCCCAAAAAGTCTGATCGCTTCTCCGCCTTTTGGCTAAGATCAGGATGTAGTGGCTGTTCTTATCCTGCCGGGTTCCAAAGCTGTTTGGGGGAACTTGATATCTCGCTTGGTTTTCAGCTTTGGTTGGGACGATCAGTATGATTAGTAAGAATAAATAGCAGTTAAAATGACAGGATTTAAAGAGGAACTACCACAGTATTGCAGTACATTTCGGGAAACCCCTACCAAAAATTAAAAAGAAAAAGAAAAAAAGGATACAGTGAAGGGGCCAAAACAGGGATTGTAACAAAAATATTTTGTATTACATATTATTGTAAAATATGACGTGCGAAAAAATTGAACATTTAAAAGTACGAGGTTGTGAATTTTTTTTTAGTTTTGCAGATAGCAATATCTAAAAGCACCAAAATTTTGAAAGCACGGAGATTAAATCGATTAAAAAAATTTTAAAAATTAAAAAAAGCTCAATAGCTAAAAATACAGTTTATGTGGTTTGAACAAGTCAGTGTTAACTTTCTTAAAAGTAAGGATTTTCATTTTTTTTTAAAAACAAAATAAGCAGCATGGACATTTTTTATGAGATAACCAATAGTTCTTTTTACAACCCCCCGCCCCCCCCCTTTAAAAGTAAGGATTTTCATTTTTTTTTAAAAAAAAAATAAGCAGCATGGACATTTTTTATGAGATAACCAATAGTTCTTTTTACAACCCCCCCCCCCCCCCCCCCCGAAAAAAAAACAACAACAACCCACAAACATGTTATGCTTGAATATTGAATAAAATAATCATAAGAACAGTAAGAATTCTTGTGTAACTATATTCCGATAATATATCTCGGGAGCGAAGCAGAGGTTGGTCAAATTATAATCAAGATATCAATATATCAAAATCCTTTAATGTTACAAATATTGAAATGGTACATAGGGGAGAGTCTGGAGGAATGGACAGGTGGGAGAAATGGACCATCCCCTATAAAATCGAATCTATTTGACCAAAATATTTTGGAACTCAATTAATGCATAAATTACTTCCTTTTTGTGATTTCTAAGAGTTTCCAGCTTATATGACCAGCGATGAATCAAATGAATTACGAGTAAAAGTAAAATGTTGGCATAAAAAAAAGTTGTTTTCAACAAACCTCACCATAGCGTCTAGAAATTTAACTGGTTCATCAAGAATAAAGTAAATATAGTTTAGCGTATCATATTTAGTTACTTATAGTAAGTCATATTAAATTTGATTATTTACATCACGAACTTAAATTTTTGAAATAAATTCTCATCTGCACCAATCCCTTAGTGGGGTGAAATGTGCCCAAAAAAATGGAGGGAAATGTACATGTGTCCATTTCTCCCCACTGTTTATTTTCTTATGCTTCATTACTGCATAATCTTTAAGTAATTAATACGCATTATTATATTGAGCATCACTATAGTTAATTAACTTTAAATTTAAATAACAATTTAGAATTATCATACATGATTTATTTTAGCAAAACTTAATTTTTGTTTCTTGCAGAATCATGCCAAGAAACTACACAAGAAAAACAGAAAAGGGTCAAATACCCTTGGAAGTTATGAGAAATGTAGTTGATGCCATTAAAGGGGGAAAGTCGATACGTGCAGCTGCTACACAACTCGGAATATCACGCACAACTTTGAATAACAATCTAAAAAAATCTGTCTCTACGGACCAATTAAAACCAAATTACAAACATGCCATGGTATTCATAGCTGACCAAGAGACTATGTTTGCGGATTACCTGGAAGCATGCTCAAAAATGTTTCATGGGCTGACATTAGCCAGTGTGAAATTATTAGCCTACGAGCTGGCCATAGTTAACCCCTCAAATAAAACACAGTCACTGGACAGATCAGTTTTTGGACCATTTAGAAGTGCATTCAGTGCTTCAGCTGATTCATGGATGCTTAGGAACGTAGGCAAACCAATCACAATTTACCAAATTGTTGAACTTGGAGGGGCCTTCGTCAAAGCTGCAACCCCATCAAATATATTGTCTGGTTTCCAAGCCAGCGGACTTTGGCCTGTTAATAAAGACATTTACACAGATATAGACTTTATGCTATAACAGACAGATCAGATCCAGCTGAAACACTGTCTCTAGCTGCGTCTTCTTTAGGTAGCCCAGCTACATCATCTTCTCCCTTGCAACTACACCAGGCTTCACACCCCAACCCATCAATGTTTAGCTCACCTGAGATTTTTTGAGGCTACCCTAAAGCAGGACCCATTAAATAATACTAGAAAGAAAAGACAATCATTGATTGCCACATCAACCCCTGAAATAAAAAAAAAATGCAGCAAGATAGGTTGATTAAAGACACAAGGGTGTAACGTCCCTTAAAATTACAGGCAAAGCAATTATTTGAAAGTGACGATGGTGACTCTGACATGGACTTTGACTTGACAAGCAACGATGATTTAGATGACTTTATTTCAGACTGTGAAGACTTGACAACTAATTGTGTTGGAATGAATGGTGTTGAAGAAGTTATGAAAGATGATTGTGTGCTGTGTGAGTATAGTGTAAAGATTTCAGTGTTGTTTTATGTGGCTTTTGTGAGGAAGGAAGAGGATGAAGATGGGGATGTGGAAGTAGAATTTTAAAGAAAAAGTGAGAAAGCGACTGGCAAATTTATAAGACCACACTTAGAATATATTGCCTGTGTGCCTATTAAAGACATAAAATGCAAACTTACAAAATTACAAAAGACTGGGACAGCTAGGACTAAAGATAGTTTTTTCTTTAAAGAAAACCTCAGTTTTTTTTAATGTTAAATTAATCTGTGTTTTTTCTTTTGCTGAAATTACATTTTTTCTTCATCGTTATGTTCAATAAATAAACGTAAAATAAAATGTAAAATGGTTTTATTTATCTTTGTAATTACATTACATATTGTATAGTGCATTACAACACAGCAGAGAGAAAATTAATAGAAAATAGATAAACATATTAATTTATTTTAACCACTTTTTAGTTAGCTGACAATTTCTCCCAACATGGTGGTCCATTTCTCCCTTCGATATGAGCATTTCTCCCAACCTACATAGTCATCAATTTCTTATGAACTTCACAAAAACTATCAAATTTATGACAATGCAAATGAAGTTTTTAAGTGCACATTTGAGAACTGGCTATTAATAAGCCAAATTGTTTGGTTATAACTTTCTATTTGTTAACACCAGCTGCATTCCTTGACTGATGTTCATTTGGTGGACCATTCCTCCCGACTCTCTCCTATATTTTTTTTATATTGTTTAACAGTTAAGGATAAATCGTTCGTTTTCTTTGTAGTTCAGTGGTCTGACCTTGGTTTTGTTGACGTATTATATAAATAAGAAAATAATTCTTAAAACCAAATGAAATTTAGATAATTTATTTATTTAAAAAAATTATAGAATGTATAATTACATATTTACTAGATGTACATTAAAAGGAGGCTATTTTGGTGGGTTAAATTTATGATCATTACATCACAACTCAATTCAGTCAAATATGTAAAAATTTGATGTTTAGATGTTGAGACTTCGCAAGAATTGGTGGAAAGTAACGCAATATTCTTTCAATTATTATACCGGAAACGACGGGTCATATATTCTAGTTTTAAAATAGGAATTTAGTAATAAGAGTTTTGTTGAGTCTTTAACTTTTATTCATTGGAGATATATAGCAAAAGTTTCTTTTTTTTTTTCCCTGACGTATTAGCCTAACTCGTTTGTACCACTAAGTAACTGAATAAGCCCTATGAACAAGCCTAATACACAAAGCTGTAACAGAATCAGCCCAATACGTATGTACAGCTCGATTATTTAGTCAAACCAACTGGTATATACCACTACGTTACTGAACCAACCCAATTCATATGTACGGCCCTGTTAGTTCTTGAGACCAACACATGTGTATCACTGCATTTCTCAATCAGCCCAACACATACGTATCGTTACGTTATTAAAACGAACACTGTTTTCTTTTTAAATTAAAGCAAACACTATGTGTGAGAAATACAATTATGAAATATATATATTTTTTACATAAATAGATAACATGAGCACAGATCCTATTAACATTTATATGTTTTAATCATCTACATCTACTGGTGACTGTGGAAAAACGCACATTACAAAGGTACGGCCACGTAACAAGGAAACAAGGGCTTGCCAAAGAAATATTGCAGGGCACCACAAGAGGAGGGAGAAGAAGAGGAAGACAAAGAAAAAGGTGGGAAGATAACATCAAAGAGTGGACAGGACTAACACTGGGCGATGCAGTGCGTAGTGCTGAAGACAGGGAGGAATGGAGGAGGATGGTTCACATGTCATTTGTGGCGCCCCACTAAGGGACATGAGGATGATGATGAGGAGGAATCATCTACAAACACATGACGTGCTGAAGTGACGTCACTTGCGCCACACAAATCTCAAATTTATGCAAAGGGAGGACACTTGAAACCGTTACGCACATGTTATATTTTACACAACCATCTAAAACAGGGGTGGGCAAAATTTTTGTCACATTTACAAATGTAAAGCTAATGGGGTCCGCATGTACATTATGTCCAATTTTTAAATGTCAATAAACATTTCTCTCTATTAAAATCGGAAAATTTGCATTTTAACATTACATGACAAAAGTCAAGGACTGTTTAAAAAAATAGAAAATTAGAAAAAAATTTGACCACAAATGTTAAATCAATCATAACCGTACATGAAATTCTGAAAATTTCAACAAAATAACTTTAAAACAAATTACTTTTTGTATTTCTAAATGCCTTCGAGGACCACATTATATCAGTTGCCGGGCCGCATGCAGCCCACGGGCCGTAGTTTGCCCACCCCTGATCTAAAACAAAAACAGAAAAAGTCATGACTACAACATACTTCCGATTTCACAGAGACGCACCGGTTGTATGCCGCTCATACAGTATATGAGAGTTTCATGTAAAAATGTGAATAAAGTGTATCATTTATTCAATATACGTTCTTTAATGTTCAACATTATTTTATTTTTTTCACTTTTGTAGTTTTATAAGTTTTATATTTGTCAATAAAAGACCGGGGAGGGGGAAGGGCGAATGTCTCTGGGCGAAATGGCGGCGGCGAATAAGCCCAACCTCGTTATCAAATCACTTTATCCGACTACGACGTATTTAACGCAATGTTGTTGTGTGTGTGTTTTTTGGTTGTTGTTGTTGTTTTCATATTACACCCAGTTTGACGCGATCATCACATCCACTTTTCTCAACTATAATTAATAGAAAAAATGTGATTATTGACGTCAACTAATCTAAACTCCCTCCCTCCCCCTTGTCAAAAACTGTCAAACATTTCCAACCCCCCTTCCCCACCCCTATTTTGTTGACGTAATTAATGGACGCCCCCTTATTACAAACTAAGTCGATTTAGTTGTATTTTAGTGGTGCTACCTTTAAAACGCTTCGAGAGAAAGTGACATTTTGGTATTGAATGTATTATTCTATTTTGTAATGAGTTTGTGGTAAGTTAGTTTTAATTGTTATGTACCATGTCGTTGAATTTTTAATTCAAATATTCAAAGAAAAGCCGAAAGAGCCTCTCTTACAATAAACATAATATTTCAACAGCAGTTTTATTAGTACCGCAGTAATTTAAAACAAAGCAAGTGCTTCAATGTTGTTTAATTTTGTATTTCTTACTAAGGAAATATTTAGTAAATCTCTAAGAACCAGACATTGTATATATCACACGAAAGAGTAAATTAACTCTCTAACACAAAATTTCCAATTTTTTTCTCGCAGAAACGCATTTCTGTGCAACGAGCGATTTGTTAATAAGACGAGTTTTGCATCTGCGGGTATTTCATGATAAACAGTTTTATGGGTTACCGGAAATTTGATCGAAAGAAATTTCGTTGACGGTAAATTGATCGACGGTAATTCAGTTCACACGTTAAGATTTTCGTCAAATTTCTTTTTGAACGCACTATACTATATAGTAAAACAAAATAATGCGTTCAAAAAGACATTAGAAGCAAAATTTAAAAGTAAAAACGGAAAAAAAGATTCGACCATATTTCCGTTCGATCAAATTGCCGTCGATCAATTTACCGTCGACGAAATTTCTTTCGATCAAATTTCCGGATACGAGTTCTATGATGTCATCAATCCTAAAGGTTTCACTGTTCAAACACGCGCGTGCAATGTTTATTTAGTTTGTTAATGTCTTTGAAAGGCACTTCAGAAAAATTAGTTACGACCCAGGATTTCAACTTAGTTGGGTTCGTTTTTTTTAAATATAAAAAGACTGAATGTTTTGAGGCACGGTCTGTCTCTTCCAAATTCTCTGTTAAGGTAAATCTTGGAACAAGGTTTACACAATGACATATAATAGAAACCTGAAGACACATCTAGTCTACACTATGAGACAGTCTCTTCATCGGGTGATTTAATTAATCGGAAGAAATTTGTCCTTTTCGGCTTTTTTAGAGACATTGTAATCAAATTTGATTATTTCTTTTCCAAAGACTGCTTCCCATTATTTTTTGCTGTAAAATTAAAATCATTATACGACTATAAAAATAGACACGCCTTACCAGAGACTCAAGAGTCATAAGGACAACGTTCTACATATGGCCTTGTTTTGCTTTTTATTTTCATGTTGGAATTAAGGACGATCCACCACCAGCATTAGAACCACTGTCATTCCGGTGCCGGGTCATTTTGTATGCTGGGATATTTCGGTGCCGTAAGCATTGCTGCATTTTGTTTTTTCACCGGGACATTTTGTAAACGGGACATTTGTCCGTTTTTCGTCCTGCCGGCGAGGATAAACACACTTTATAAATACAACCATATAGTAACAATGATTTGGTTCCCATAGCAAAAATTGCAAGAGGAATATACTACAAGTGAATATTGTTCGCTCTATTTAATTTAAGTCAGTGATCATAAATGTGAAGGAAAAAAACGACGATGGCCCGACAAAAGATTTGAGTTTTCTATTAATAGTTGCGTACCTCGGCTAAGTGCCAACATAGGCGAGTCCTCCACCAGTGCGCAACCCTTTCCCCTTAATCGCTCACGCAAATAATCAATGCAACGCTGCTGCAAATAGATAGAATAATTGTTTTAAAAATAGACACCATTCAACAGCAGTTCAGCCTTTTCAATACATGAACCAATTTCTCAACCTTTAAAAAAATTGCGAATCAACAAATCTGGCTCTGGTGGCCAGGGTTTTATTTGATACTATATGCTATCTTACAAAAGACTACACTCCTATATTTCATTTGAGAGTATCTTTCACCATTAAAAATTGTCTTTGCCTCACGCTTGTATTTTTGTATGGTCCGAACATTTGTGTGTGTATATCCTGTCTTTAGCACATGCTGTTGTTGAGATGCTAATATTTTCATATTCGACATCACTAACTTGTTAAACAGTTCTTGATGATTAATTTTTAATCAAAGTTTGTTTGTTTGTTTTTTTGTTTTTTTAAAGTTAAAATATCTATGAGGTTTATTACACCGTATCTAGTATAATTTTACCCCATGAAACATCTTTCGGTGCATTGGACTCACATTTACAAAACGCAAATCAAGTTTTGTTTAATAATGTACACAGCTCACGAAAGTGATCTTAAACAATAATCGTTCTATTGGGTATGCTAATTGGGACTAAATGTCTTCTAGCTCAGCACATTCATTCTACCGTGTCAATCTAACATCGGAATATTCCAGTGTTAAAGTCTTGATATTTATTATAAGAGAAATTGTTCTTTCCATTTTATGTGTCTGTGGAGTGGTTTGAAACGTAATCATTCTGATGGTTCTCAAAATCACAAATTCAACCCCTCAACGAATATACTCCTGTACGCCATGACACTATCGGACACAGTTCTTACGACTACAGAAGTCATAGACTAACAGCATACTCCTTATGCAAGGCTTGGACTCTGACCTTGCCAACATCTTTGCCGCAGTTTGCAGGTTTTGTATTTTCAGGTGGAATCACCGTGCCTTCTATTTTAGCCTCTGTACACTTGCCCTGATTGCACACTGGAGAGACTTGTGATGCTTTCTTCTCCTGAGCTAGCATCAAGAATGTTTACGGCATACCGCACGAAGTGGCCAGTGGCCGTTTTAGTGACCGTTACTTTTATCTTCACATTCACACGTTTGTATTTAAAGGATGACTTTGTAAAGATCAACCACAAAATTCTGTGTATAAACTCTATTTTTATGATTCGCCACAGAAATATCGCTACGTAGTACAATGAAATTGATAACCATATTATTCTCTACACGCCTTTGGTCATAATAATTATATCTTCTGTCGTTGTAATTATTTGGTTGCTTTCTCGTGCAAAAGAAACGCCATCGCCTTCTTGTGTCATTCAAAGCAATGTCAGACAAATGAAACTTTTCAAGTTATTTTCATGCGTTTTTGCGATAAGGTTTATCAGTATTTTCCCGTTCGTATATTTTTCTCTGTTAAATACATATAAAGTAAAAGTTGATTTTATTACGCCAACTGACTCTATTTTGCATTGTATGAGTATAGTTGCACACAAAAGTTTTTACTCAATAAATGCGTTAATTTTTTTTTTTTAGCTCTGAGCTTAAGTGTGAAAAACTCCATTAAACAAGTTCTTTCTCATATGGCATGGGAGGGGGTAATAACGTAATGATCCCTTCTAAGAGTTAATCAGTTTCTGCAAAAAGCTGCATTTCTGGTGGTAAATGTATTCACACAAATAGCCATATAATCTAAACATGAATCCACCTACAAATGAATCCACCCAAATATACCACTACCCAAACAAAAATATACAACAAAAAAACAACAAAAACGACATTGTTCCTAAACATCCATTTACAATGATTGAGCGGAGTGTAGTGTTTCTTCTAACACCCGGTTATGGTCAGGGTTAGGGTTACGGTTAGGGTTAGGGTTAGGGCCAGGGTTAGGGTTAGGGTCAGGGTTAGGGTCAGGGTATTTTGAGACAATACTTGATTTGCCCAAGTCCGGGTGTTTAAAAAAAGTAGACATCTTCTCGTTTTCTTTTGTACGTTTCACCCAGAGTTGGAAAACGAACCGAAATTGAACCGAATGCATTGAACGCGTACCCACGTGACGACCGAACCCGAACTGAACCGAGACATGATACTAAACCGAACCCTAGTGACGGACAGACCCAAATTAAACCAAGCCCTGCCGTTGACCGGACACGAACAGAACTTGAACATCGACGCCACACAGAGTAAATAAAACACGCAACGAACACATGTGAACTTGTTACAATCACAATGTTTAAATGAATGTGACACATCACAACTTATGTCAGCAATTATTATATTTAAATTGACCCAAGAAAACCCAAACGAGTATATAATATATATATTTTTTTTAAAATCAACTACCCACCTCTCTCCCGATAACACACATTCGTACACAGTCTTGATTTGTATTAAGTCTTAAAACCCGAAATAAAACACTGAAATCGATTACTTGTATCCAGTGTCATGCATTTGTATCGTTAAACCGATGATCAAATTTAGAATTCTGTATTTATCTATACACGTTGTTAAGTAGATGTCTGAGCAAAATTTCTAAGTTAAGAAGTTTGATGAGCCCTTTCGTATTGTCCTTTCAAAAAGGCATTTAAAAAAAAATTAATTCATTAAAATATGTCTTTCCCAATTTTTTTTCCATTAACTTTTAAGAGCAACGCCTTTTTTTTTTTTTTTTTATTTTCATAAATTTTAGAAAAATTAAAACGAAACTGACTTAAAATTATGCTATTTATGGAACGAGGCGACATTCGGGGGGTGCCTAAAATATGTCTTTCCCAATTTTTTTTCCATTAACTTTTAAGAGCAACGCCTTTTTTTTTTTTTTTTTAGTTTCATAAATTTTAGTAAAATTAAAACGAAACTGACTTAAAATTATGCTATTTATGGAACGAGGCGACATTCGGTGGGTGCCGAAGAGACACCGATCAGACAGACCTTTAGATGTTACCCAAACGAACTCGAACAAAAGTTGACAACGAACCTGAACTGAAGCTGTTACTGAAAGAGTATTCAATTTCATCTTTAGTTTCACCCTATTGGGAGACATGAAAATGCACGTATAGGACCAGTAGCCATGTGGAATACTTATACTAGATTAGCAGTATAATCATAACCCAGCGGTTCAACAATATTTTAGTACCGCGATCCTTATATTATATAACAATTGCGTGAGTGGTAAGCAGATACCAGAATTATATTTTGAAATTGGGATTGATGAGGGGGCAGAAAGTTTTTTGTAGATAAAAAATGTGTTGCTATAGTAATTTAGATGCACAAGTCGCAACGTGATTTACATCATCCTTTGTAAAACGTGCGGTAAATTATATGTAGGGTAGGTAAGACAGGTCGTCGTCTTAAAGACCGGTTTAGATAACACCACTTTAACACAAATAAACAAGCTCTCTGTCCGGTCTACAAACATTCAAAAGGCACTAACCATGATGGAATTTAAGACATCGCAGTTACTGGTATACTGTATACTAGTAACACACCGGATAGGATCAATATGGAGAATAAATTAATAACAAGATTTGGTAAGTTGACTCCTTATGGGATAAACGAAATCCCCAATTTTACGGTAGCTGCAATGTCTTTTTCATGTTTGGTTTTTTACATTTTAATTTCAAATCACTTCTTTCCATTCTTCTTTATTTTGTTTCTGTCTGGTTTTTGCGCCCACTCCTATTTTACTCTCTTTTTTAGGTAGGATATATGTGTATATATATATATATATATATATATATATATATTATGTAATTTTAAGTTATAATGATATACATGTTTTGTTGTTATACTGATGCAGGCACGTGCCAAAAAGTTCATTTATGTATTTTGTAAAATAATCATTAAAGCTTAACATATATCGTTATATTGACATAAATTGTTTGTGTCGAATTTATCTAATTTAGTGATGGACACAAAAGTTTGGTTAAAGAAAGGTGGGGTTTTGTAGAGCGGACTCGGTAAGCCAATTCCCAGAAATGATTTGACAACTTCTCACACCTTGTTTTAGTTTTTATTGCAAATTTATCAACTTTTAAGTCAAGGCAAATAAAGAAAAAACTATTTAAAAAGTGCCAAATTATTAATATTAAATCAGCTGCTTATGACATCTAACATATAAATAATATTTTAATGACATATTTGTATGAAGCTTCCTGGTAGTCAGGGTTTAGTAATAATAAGGAACGAATCTGGCCACTGTAAATAATATATATAAATGAAAATATACCAACATTCAACTACCTAAATATGAATCTACCTAAATATTCATCTACCCAAACATACATTACAGAAAAATGAATCTACCCAAACACAAATCTACAGAAACATGAATCTACCCAAACATACATCTACAGAAACATGAATCTACCCAAACATGCATCTACAGAAACATGAATCTACCCAAACATACATCTACAGAAACATGAATCTACCCAAACATGCATCTACAGAAACATGAATCTACCCAAACATACATCTACAGAAACATGAATCTACCCAAACATGCATCTACAGAAACATGAATCTGCCCAAACATACATCAACAGAAACACGAATCTACCCAAACATGCATCTACAGAAACATGAATCTACCCAAACATGCATCTACAGAAACATGAATCTACCCAAAAATGAATCAAACAAATATGCCTATACCAAAAATGCATCTACCCACACATGAATCTACCCAAACATGAACCAATCAAACATGCATATACCCATGCATACTTCTTTGCAAACACTATTCTACCCAAACATGCATCTACCCAAACATGAATCTACACAGACATCCATGTACCTAAACATGCTTCTACCCAAAAATGAATCTACCAAAACATGACTATACCCAAACATGCATCTACACAAACATGATTGTTAGGTACTGTTATTAATATGGGTAAATTAATCTCTTACACCATGAGTTTACCGCACCGGGTGGCACCAACCCTAGCTACGCCACTGGATAGATATCATATAATATTATTTCTTTACACAAGCCAATAATCTAACATTAAGGAGTTGTGCAAAATATATTTTTTTTTTTGGTTGAGAATACTCATAAAGCGGGTAAGAACAGGGGTTGGAGCTCAGAGGGATTGTGTGTTCCCAAGGTGTTGTGGGAGAAGAAAAAAGTCAAACTAATGTTGTAAAGTAATAAATTGAATGTTATAAAGAAGATTTTAGATATAGGACAAGTGTAGTAAATTTATTCAAAAAATTGCATTTCTTTGATGACTATTCAGATACACATGAAATTCAGTGATCAGAAAAAGGAGGAGCAGATCTACACAACATATTGTTAGGTGAAAGAAGAATCGAGGACGCAGGCGACTTGTGGCTATCAGCTATTTGACATTCTTGAGTTGATCATAGCTGTAGCTGACCTGTCTATTAGGGTAGCGGTTAAAATTTACTTTTGTAAACAAATTGTTGACCAGTGCTGTTTACGAGGGTTAATGAATCGTCAAGGATATCTCAGTGAAATATTTGTCACTTCCTTAAAGTATAGTTCCCCTCAACGATGGAAAAACGTGAAAGATGCTTATATATATATGCATTCATAGTATTTAGCGCAGTTTCCTTAACACAAAGGTTATAGGTGGGGTGAGCATATTAAAAAAAAACAACTCAGTAAGCCAACAAATAATTACATCAATATTTAGAACACATAATTAAACGGTGGAAATGGTGAAGTGTTAGTTTTATATTAAAACACAAGGTGATATTTGGTCGCCCCTGGCTGGAATAAAATACTAGCTACATGTGGAGATGTAGGCAGTGTATCTATTGGCACCAACATTAGCGATCATTTTCATTGGGAACTAACTGAGCAGAAATTGAGGGCGCCCATAAACCTTGAACGGCGGAGGGGTCTGGGGAGAAGGGGCTCCTCAGAAAATGATTTATTATTTCAAAATCAAGAGGTGCATTTCTGGAGTATACTTGAATTCAAAGATTCTATTAGACTTTTTTTTCAGGGGAAGGACATTTTAAGTGTCTGGGGCGGCCTTATGTTACCTAGTGCCATTCATAAACTGAACTCACTCCAGTTGTGGGGGCTCCCTAGGGTAATCATTTAACTAAAGCTTATATTCAACCCCATACTGTAACATTGATCAGCGCGAGAGAAGAAGGGGGTGAAGAATTAGAGGGTTCTGAAGACTGTCAGGCAATTTCAAAATACAGGGGGGGGGGGTGCATTGTGGTGTATACATGAATTCGGTGTTTCTTTCAGACGTTTTTGGCGTGGCATGTCAAACTTTCGGGTGGGAAGCGCCAAAATTAGCAATAATAGTGATCAAAGACATGTTTAATTCAGCACCAGGGCGACGTTTTCTAAATTCATTACAGTTGTGTCGCCCTTCAGGGTATGCTTTTACCCTAGCTTATTCTCACCCCATTAAATCTTTATAGTCCCCAGCAGGGACGAGCTGGCACATGGAAACCCGTGACGAACGGTGTAGTAAGAAAGGCCCGGAGGCCGCCCCGCACACCGGAGATTGTAATGACTGTAGTAACTACCCAAAAAGGCCCATGACGAATGCTCGTCGCGTCGTCGTGGGCCAGCACGTCCCTAGTCTCCAGATATATTTTGATAAATTAAAAATACAAGTATCCATTTTAGCCCATTTCTTTATTTAGTTTTTCAAGATTTTACTCTTAATTTGTAATAAATTGACGAGATACTAGTTAAAAAATGTAGTTGTCACCATCGTGCTAAACCAGAAGCCCCTAAAATTGCAGGGGGCCTCTGATATTTTAGATTCTTAAAGATGTGTTGAGGATATATTCTTAATATCATCTTTCAATGCAAGGTTGGGGACAAAAACGGAAAGTCACAGAGCCTCGAAGAGTTGAGCGACGGCGCTGATTGACCTGCTTGTGTTATACAAATATTTTTCATATTACCAAATAGTAATATCGCATTTTTTTTAACAAAATTAAAGGGGATAAGCTAATTAATTAATAAATGAATGTTTCCATCAGTAAAAAGCATTGCAAACATCATTTAACATGTTGAACGCAAATGAAAACAAAAATTACTTTTCTAAATATATCCAAGTTTTACCAGGTTCAAAATGAACACAAAAACTGTTAATTAGAAAATCTATACATTTTTATGGGTTTCTAAAACTGTTATAAATAGTTTATGAATGCTATAATTATGTTTAAAAATGTGAGTTAATTACAAAAGACAACAATATTTATTAATGAGTGATTTTATCTCAGAGAAATCGAATAATATAAAATCAAAATTTCAAATATTTAGATGATTGAAACTTTTATTTTTAATTTTAATATCATCTATTATAACTTTCTTCAGATAAATTAAAAATTCCCTTTTATTTAATTTATTGTTAATAGACAATATGGGAATACTATTTTTTTTTTAAACTAGTACCCCGAAAAAAAAATGGAATTAGCATGATTATGAAAATGCTAGTTCACAAAAAAAAAATTTCTTCTTTCCACTCGATTCTCATCTAGAAAAAAAATTAGTTTCTTTTAAAAAAAAGGTTGATCAGTTTATTTATTATTCTGAAATTAAAATTACAAAAGAAATTGGGAATTGAAAAAAAAAACCACAAAACAAATAAACTCAGTAATTCAGGAAACTTTGTTACAGAAGTAGCACATTTAAAGAAAAAACAAACGCTTTCGATTTAATAATGATTGACTGAAACATGTACTATTTGTATGCACGCGTTAAATTCTTAAATAATATATATATATATATCAATTTCCCTTTTATCTAGATTAATATACATGGAATCGAGAACATTTAAAATTATGCTAATGTCTATATTTTTTGCAGAAAAATACCATCATTCAATTTATAATTAACAGTTATCCTTACTTTAAAAGTCATGCTTTCATGATAAAATATAATCTGAAAACAGATTGCTCATGTTTGATACTTTGCAAGAACTATTATCAAAATTGTAGAGCATTATATCGACGTAAAGGTATTTAATACAGTGTTATTGAAGTCTTTAAACTTGTGAAGTTTCAACAAAAATTTATCAATAAAATTAACGAATATATTCTAACAACGGGATGTAAGCTGAAGCGGCCAGTACGATATTTATAATCGAATACTGTTAGCCTCTTACAAGATTAGCCTTAAATGTACGAATCCTCAATATATATCGAGCGTAGCGATATTTTATAGGTTCCATAAATTGGAATCGTTTAAGGGCACCAGTTAATATGCTTTTTAAAACAATTTTAGTCAATTTAAAGGGCAGGTTAAACACCAAAATCGAAATAATTGAATTTTACCTTTTTTTTTTGGTTTCATTTGTTAGTAATCATCTTCAAAATCGATAAAAAGTATTTTTAAAATCTATTTTAGTAAAAAATAATGATTTTGATCAATTATAGGGCAAATCGTTGCCTAAATATTAAAAAAATGAACAACAATTAAAAACATGATATCTACAGTACAGAACCTTAAAACTTTGACATTTACAATACTCAATATTGTTATTAATGTCGTCTAAAATATTGTTAGGAAAGTTAAAAGTAATAATTTACCTGAATTCATGCGTTATCCATGTTGTTCGATGAAAAACTTTGGGGGTACCAGTTAAAATTTTCCTGAATATTTCAAAAGTTTTTAAAACAATCTAATTATCCTTAGACAGTTCAAACCACAGATATATAAGGAACATGCCTGCCAATTTATTTTGATTTTCATTCATTTATTTAGAAGTTATAGTGTTTTATACAAATACATTTTTGGGAAAATGTTAACATTTATTTTCATTATTGCTGTACAGATTTTGATTTGGGGGGGGGGGGGGCATTTCATTTGCTTAAAGTT
>CAXITT010000089.1:537300-555954 GCA_964033795.1 Lymnaea stagnalis | reverse complement strand
GGCACTTCATTTGCTTCAAGATTAGGGGGGGGGGAGGGGACAGTGCATCCAACCCCCGGAGAGATACCTGAAAGAAAAACTGAATTTATAGACCTTTATATCGATTTTAAGGTAGTTTATTACATTGCTACTAAAGTATTTAAACTTGTGAAGGTGAAAAATATACATTAATAAAATTACCGACATAAGCGAACAAAAAAAAGTAAGGTTTGGCTTATGACCAGGAGCGGCCAATTTTTAAAACAATACAATATTTATCGATGAACCTGAACGAAATAGATCATCCATTTATCATAAATCGAGCAAAGAGATATTTGATGGTTCCTTTAATTGTAATCGATGAAAGGCACACATTTTGATTACACTTTAAAAAATTTTATAAAAATTAAAATTGAGTCATCTTTTATTTTTTAAATTATAATTTTGTAACATATATTTTATTGACATGCTGGGGGGGGGTGGCAGTGCCCCCCACCCTCGATGTATTCCTGAAAGAAACACTGAATCCAAATGACGGACGATTAACTGATACATCTGGATCAGGGCTGGACTGGGGAGTTCAAGCGGCCCGGGAAAAAAACAACAAAAAGCGGCCCTATCTTCATGACTTTTATTTTTATTATATCACCGGTCCTAGCGGCCCATCGGGAATCTTGCCGGTGTCCCGGCGGCCCAGTCCACCCCTGATCTGGATCGATATGGATTGATGATATACTAAAATGATGGGAAACAACTCAGTCTGGTTCCAAATGTTTGACTTTGCAAGATTTGCTGTCCCTTGATTGTATCCTTCGCAGACACCAAAAAAAAAAATTTTTTTTTAAAAATAATAAATATGTAGGATAATATAAAAAAAAATATGGTTTGAGTTTGAAATAGCCACATATTCCAACCCCGCCCACTCATTTATAACGAACGAAGGGGCCATACATAAATGACGTCCCGCGTCTATAAAGGGGGAAGGGGAGGAACATATTTTTGTGACGATGTGTGACGAGGGGCAGGGTGGGGGGCTCGAGCAATGTGACGTCACATGTAGAGCGGAATATTTTCGTAAGAAATTGCACTTAATGACCCTAAATTACAGACATTTTTAACATTATTCTATATACAACATTTATAATCATTTATTTTTACACTACGATCACTGATATAATCAGTACAGGCCCGAAAAATGGCCTCAGATCAATTTACAGGACGCCAAATGAGGAGGAGAATTGACATGTAGTTACATTGTAACTTACAATGACAGTCGTGAGAATTTATGGCTAAATGTGGACACGGGAGTGAGAATTTATGGCTAAATGTGGACACGGGAGTGAGAATTTATGGCTAAATGTGGACACGGCAGTGAGAATTTATGGCTTAATGTGGACAGGGGAGTCATAGAATTAGGACTAGAGGCCTAGCATATTAAGTGGGATGGAACGAAAAAGGTTGTCAGCCCCCATCCCTTTTTTCTATGATTTAATTCTTCTTGTTAAAGTTAGTCCACAGTATAACAAATACAAGAACAAAACCAAATTAACTGTAGGTCAGAAGGTAAATGTTTTTAAGAACTGTAACTTGTACTTAGACTCGCCCATTGTTATCAAATAATAGTTTTATTTCTCAGAATTTAGATAAATATAACTTCCTGTCACTTACAAAAGTTACTGAATACTTCATTCGGCGTTGAAATATGGTTAAAACGGTGCATTTCTGACCTAATAAGAAGGTACCCTAATTAGATATCCACGGGATGTGAATTTCTTAAGGATTAGTAAAGGACAGTAGTGGACACGGAATTTTGTTTGGGGGGGGNAAAAATTGGCAAAATTCCCGGGACGTCATTTTTTGATTGGGCCCCCCCCCCCCCAAAGACAAATTAATTTTAAAAATAAATACAATGATTTGTTCATCAAATTATACGATTAAAATATAATAAAAAGTGGATTAGTTCCAGAATAACTCGGGTGCGAACGATACAAAAGACAATGTTTAATTTATTTTATAGTTTGTTTTGTTTTTTTTAATTAACATAATGAAGGGACAACATCAACATCTCAAATGAAATATAGGATTGAGTTCATTCGTTGTTCTGAATTTACTTGTGAAAATATTAAAATATATGGAGATTGAGGCCAGATTAATCAATGCTGTCATTATTTTGAAATATTACTTACCAGTGTCAAACTGGACTTAGAATAAAAGTAACCGAATTTTAATAAAAAAATCTGGCCCATTAGACTTGTTTCGCGAGACTTAGAATTGTGATAAAATGCAGGGCCGTGCATAAAAAGTGTGACTGCGTACGTAAATGATTTTATTAATATTTATTTTTAAAAAATGTCGTGGGGCGGGCGGGTGGGGGGGTGGGGGAGGGTGATTTTGATATTTTCACTTTGCCATTGGCAGCACAAGATACACCTGAGAATAAAGGAATTAGTATGATAAATAATTAACCTTCTTAGGCTTAGGTAAACACATACCAGGGGTACGGAATAGGGTGTGCATATTTTTATGTGTATGACAATATATTAAAATTCAATTAAATTACAGTCGTGAAAAAGAGTTGAAGCTGCCTGGCTTGCCCACAAAACTACGAGCTGGGGATTTTGTGAATTTCTGCTTGCCGTTGCCGTTGGTATTTCATCCTGGAACACTGTCAGCACGATCTTGCAGGCCTCAGCTATGCAATTTTATGTAGACATAACAAGCGTCCAAGGTCAAATTTATTTCTTCACAAAATACAGAGAAGAAGAATTTGACTCAGCAATTACCAATGCAGAGGGAATTGCTCAAGAAACAAACATCGAGTCAGTGTTTACAGAAAGTTGCGATAGGTGAAGAAAGGGGCCTGTTTGAATATGAATCTAGAGACGAGACACAACAGACAACTGAATAAATATTTCAGAATCTAATATTTATTGTGGTTAGTAGAGCAAACGTTGACAATACGTTTCCAACAACTACAACTGTACTTTGACATATATTTTGATTTCTAGGCTATGTGATATTCATCAACTCCCTGCCACGACTAATAGCAATATCCCCCCTTCTAATTTGAGAAAACACTGTGCGGATTACTCGACTATGAGAAGTGGCGATCAAAGGATATAGACGTTCGGAATTACGGACTTGCTGGAAATGATTCCAGGAGAAGTACATATCATACAGTACAGAATTAGTGTCTTCTATCGCATGTTATGCTGTCTTTTCCTATTACCGTTTGAGAAGCCCCATACATGATTTCAGGCGTTTACTCTACCTCAAGACCACACAGAATCATATCCATCATATACACACACAAAAAAGGCCATAATGGTAATTTTGTGTCGTTGTGTCTGGTTTTGTTAGGCACATCACGGCAGTATACCCAGGCGAAAGTCAATTTTTTCCTAGTTACACGATTAGGTTTATGCGATCAAATAAGCATACCGCTGCGTTACAGGTAACAAATCTAAGAACCAAAATTTATGTGTATCAGTATCGCGACAGAAAACACAAAGAAAGAAACTACATCAGCTTTTGCACTTTCAGGCGAATAATCTACCACATTAAACAAAAAAAAATTATGTTAGGCTACATTAAAATATAAGGTATGATATCGTGAGATATTTAAAATTGTCTGCTAATTGCAAAGGGAAGACCATTTTACAGCGATACTATCGGCATCACCGATAGTGCCGATACGCCTATGCCGATAGCGACTTACTATTATTCAAAAATGATTGTCAAAATTGTCAATAATGCCAATTGCAGGTATAAGGTTTAATAATTTTAAGGCAAATTAAGGGCCTATTCCCAATCGCCAATGCCAAAAAAAAAAAAAAAAAAAAAAAAAAAAAAAAAAAAAAAAAAAAAAAAGGCCAATCAGTCAGTTCCAATATGATTCCTTACCATGAGGGACTTAAGTTTGCAATAACACTATCACTAACTATTAACTAAGTCTAAGTCTAAGACTAAGTGATAGTGATAGTGAAAGAAAGGAAAATTTACACAATATTTACCTTAAGCCTTAATTATATATGTTTAGTACATAGTATAATAACATACAAAGTACCACACAGTAGGCTACTTGATTTAGTCTACAACTGAAAGAGAAATAGAAATATAAAATAAAAAAAAACAAATATATTTTTTTTATGAAATTGTCACTTCATTTTCATTCTACCGGGGCGACCCTACAATGGATGTTAGTGAATCTTCATTATCTGAATCTACAAACAACTGCCTTCGCAGTACACTGAGTAGTAGTAGTGAGTATTGCCGACGGAGATTTAAAAGCACCATTATCATGAAATGTCATTAAGCAAGTAGCCTTAACTTTATTGAGAGGGGCTACTGACACTACTGTACTTTGTAATGTTGTAATTCACTTAGACTTAGACTTATTTTAGTTGTAATGGCCTTCTAACTCCCAGTTTGTGATAACCTCGCTGAGTAGCCCTTGCAACCAGTGAAATATCCTCTTTGACACCAGGCACAGAAACATTGCATCCCCTCTACATACATAGGAGCCAGAATGATTAATACATTGATTGTGGGCCCTTAATATAGAGAAGAAGAAGAAAGATCATATTTGAGAGTTAGAACAATAAATTAAATTCCATACCATTTAAATAACGCTTTTTATTATATGTGATTGAAATTGTGATGGTTTTATTTTTAGAATTTACTTTTACTTGTCCAGCAATCTAAAAATAATTACCATAATTTAATATTTATATTTAGCTGTGATTTAAGTTATTTAAGAAATGTGTGTGTACTTTAATTTTAACGTTAACAAAAAGATGCAATAAAGTTTCATTTACAAATTTAAGACCAACAATTCAACAATGCGATGCCCGATATGTAGTCATTTCTTATTCCAATAAATAATATGAATGAGCTAAATATGAGATTATTGTCGAAGTCTTAAAGTAGCACTATTATTAATAATTAATTACTACTAATAATGGTAGCCTATAATTATAACAGCAAAGCAAGAGGGGATTTTATTAATAGGCTAATCATAATTATATCAACCGGGTATAGTATAGTTTTGAAAAGAAATGGTTTTATATTTTAAAGAAAATTTCACAAAGTTTATTTTTAATAGCCTATGTACTATATAAGAACAACTATCTGACTGCATCCACTAAAATGCCACTTGGGTTGGTTGCCCCCCCCCCCCCCCCCCCCCCCCCCCCCCCCCCCCCCTCCCCCCCCCCCCCCCCCCCCCCCCCCCCACTGTCTACAACCCTGCAATATCATTTTTCTGTGTCCGAATAATGGCAATTCCTTTAGTTTAACATGTGTGCTCCAAAATGTTCAAAGTTTTACACACAAAAAGTAATTAATATTACTGGTACCAAAGTATTGAATAGAGAATTTGAGAACTTAGAAAATAAACTTGGGACTTATTGCATAAAGTAAAATGAAAATAGTAATGAAGAAATTATAAAAAAATACATAAAATTTATATTATAATTTAGAAGCTAATCTCCCCATTCCTTGAAATTAAATAAATAGGTATTTCAACTTAATATAATCAGTTGATTCACATTAAAAGTTTTTTTTAAAACTCGAGCTATAAAGTCAAATTCTAATTGCCTTGAGGTTTGCAAAACATTTTTACTAAACAGAACTTTGGATTTTTTTACCTATATGCTGTCATCCTGTTTAATTCAGATTGTATTGTATTGTTCATTTTAAAAAAAAATCTTGTTTGTAATAGTTTACCTTTTAGGTTTATGTACAAATGCTCATCTCAAAGGCTCATATTATTTACAGTTGAGTTAAAACTAAAACAACCACAATGCACACGCAGCTGAGAAGAAGTATTCAACATTCACAAAAATATGCTGCATACCTTGAAGAGAGGATACGGCAAAAGGAAAAAAAAGAAAAATTTAAAAAAAGGAGACTATGGATGCATGACGGTGATGGCGTAGAGTCAGCTGAAATGAGTTTCATAAAAGCTGAAGTCGAAGATGAGCAGGAAGCTGGACAGAGCCAGCAACTTGAAGACGGGCAGGAACTCGAAGACAAGCCTGAAATAGAAGATAACAGGGAAACTAAGTACAACAAGTCAATTTATTATAACAAGAACATTGAAGATAACAAGGAGATTGAAGATGACAATGAAATTGAAAATAGTGAGAATAACAAGGAAATTGAAGATACCAAGGATATAGAAGATAACAAGGAAATAGTTACCCAGAGTGAAATCTCAACATTAGATGAAAAGAAATTCCTTCTTAGGTATGACTGTGCTTGCAGAGCAGTATCATCTTAAAATTAGTCTTTGATTAAAATATCTTTAAATTTAATTATAAATTAATGTTTCTCATTTATAACTAAGAATACTTAATCACTTCAACATCAGCAAATTAGTAAGTATACAATTTTGATTCATTCCATTCAATAAAATAAATGTGATGGAAAGTTTACTTTTTTCACTGGACATTTTCAGAATACAATTTAATTTATAAGATATTGATAAATAAATGCAAAACATGAAAATTGATTTTTAAAATTAATTTTTTTTAATAATTAAATTACTTTAAAAAATTTTTTTTAGGGTAAAATTTCAAGATAACAATCGGTTGCAGTAAGTTTTAAATGCAAATGTTGATCTCTTCTGCAGTGCTAATGTACCATCCCTGAAAAATTTTTCACCTGTAACTGATACACCAACCATACTTCGACCCTCAGTAAGTACCCCGTCATGTCAGTCGACATAATCTGTCAGCAGCTTTTTAAAGATTGACTTAATTTTAACTCTTTCCTAGGCTTTATAAATATTAAATTTATCCTAAAATCTTTTTTTCTTCCTCTTCAGCTTCTTGTAATGACCACAGGATTCCCTACTTCTCAACCACTAATTGGTATGCCCATAAACTACCTCCTTATAAAATCATCCTTTGTATATATTTTTCTAGCATGACGTAACACATTTTTGGGGTTATTTTCAACTCTTTCATAAGGTGTTTTAAAAATTAAAAAAAATCATTTAACTTTTAATTTTCTAAATTTTAGATTTTTAGTATATAAACTTCAACATTTTATTGCTGTTAAAGCTTTGAGATTCTTTTGAGTAAATTGAGTACAAACCATCATGTTTCAAAATTTGATCCAGTTGATAATTACTCTTCATTGTCTGTTGAAAAAACCAGATGAATGTGCAAATTCTAACTCATGCTCTGTTTACATTTTCAAACTGTAGAAAATATACCTCTCTAAATTGGAAGTATGCAAAACAAAGGAAGGAGAAAAACCTAGGGAAAAAATTGCTGAAAAACCCTGCCTATTGCTAGATTTCTTGTTTATTTGGATTTTCCTCATCAAATTTTGATTTTTGCACATTCAGCATTTTAGTTTTAGCCACACAAACCCCCCCCCCCCAAAACCTTTAAATTCCTAGGCACATATGTAAGTGGTACACATGGACTGGGGATTCGGCCCCCAGTTTTAGCCACACAAACCCCCCCCCCCCCAAAACCTTTAAATTCCTAGGCACATATGTAAGTGGTACACATGGACTGGGGATTCGGCTCCCTGCTGGATGGCCGCTTCCAGAGTGCAGTCCCAAAGCAACGACAAAGGCGATATCAAAGAGTAAACCCAGTGCTCCTTTCAGGTAATATGGCTATTTTGTCTCAGTGAGCTAATTCTATGCTTTTTTTTGGTGACTATCCACGTATAAGAATGACATAAAAGTGTTTCTTTTAACACACACACAAAATGAACACATACATTCTTTGATCTGTCATCTGTATTTTCTTTATTACTGTTGGAATTTTTATGTGCATTTAAACTTTCTTGTCATGTGTGATCAATTTTACATTCTTGGAAATGTATTATAAATTTTACAAATATAACTATTAAAATATAAATTTATTCAATTTTGAGAATTTCTTATCAAACTGCTGATATCAAAATGCATGATCATTTCATTTTCAAGTGCAAAAAAATTTTAAAAAAAAAAAAATTAAAAAAGAAGACTTTTTTTTTAGGTTTTAAGTGAAATAAACATGGCTTTTTCAGTTCTGCCCGACATTACATTTTTTTGGTTGTTTAAAGTTGAAAAACTGTAATTTCATATTTTTTCAACAGTTTGTTGAATACATGGATGTCTCTTATATCAACTTAAACTATAAATAATATTAAATTTAACATTTGTTCCTATGTATTTTATAAATTTTTATATGGGATTCTCAAAGCAATCTGACCATGATTATTAAGGCATTTAATTTCATTCAGGCAAAAAAAAGAAAAAGAAGTGGCACGAGCACAAGTGGCAATATCGAAATCAAGGACAGAGAAAATCTGCCAACCAACAATTACCAATAAAATAGAAATAGATCACAGTGGTATGATGATGCCTTAGTTTTGTTTCTTGTAACTTGTAATGTCCACCAATTTCTGATTTTTCAATCAAATTTTAATTTAAAAGGCAGCGTTAATTGCATTAAAATCTGGTTTAAAATAAAAACATTTTTTTTAGTTTAACATTTTAAACTTTTTCAGAATTGTTTAGTTTTTGTATGATTTACTTCATTTATTTTATTTAAAATGCTGCAAATGAATATGTACCATGTCAATGAAACAAATTTCTACGGTACTTGTTAAGGACCAATGATAGAATCCGAAACTGAATTTGATTTGGTCTTTATTGTGTATAGCTGCAAGCTAATCCGAGAACACGCCCAGTGATTTACATTATTTATATTATAAGGAATCTATGTGCCTCTGGATGATTACTATTATAGCACATTAGAAGGAGATCCTGCTTACCAAGGGAAGAAGGGAGAGTTTAGCTTTGAAGTAAGTCTAAAATTAAGTACAGATTTTTTGAGCTGCGACTCTTAAAAAAAAAGATGTGAATGTCTTGGACTGAAATAATTTATTTTCGTTCCAAAATATTAAAATCAAAAGATGTGCCTTTATTTAATTTTTGTACCATAATTTTTTATGTACCATAATAAATATGTTAGGTAGCCTGATACAATGTATATTGATTTTCGTCCCATCTTCAAATCAGAGCCATAAATGTCTAAATGAAACAAAACCTTGATTACTTGATCTTAAGAATTTAAAAAAATTAAAAAAATAATGCTGCAAAAAAAAAAAAACGGAAAAAAAAAGAGAAATTTAAATGAAACCTGGCAAATGCACAGGAAGCAGCACAGTAAATGAAAAACTTGATTCAGTTACACTGCCAGAGCCTCACCTTTCTTTTTCCAGTGCTGGTTCTGTTTTCAGCGGGTGTCTAATAATATAGAAGCCATGGAGCACATATACAAACACATAGACCCGGGGAGGCTACTCAAGTTCAACCTCAATGACCTGGCACTCTGCAAATTTTGCCACATAGAGTTCAACACCCCGTCGGAGATGCAGATACACACTGAAAAGGTGACATTTTAAAAAAAATTTCTTCTTTCTTTATAGTTTCACCTATAAGCACAAAGCTGAACTTTTTAAAAATATCCAATGTTGACATATATTGGGCAAGAATGGAACAAAACATCAATATGTTTTAACATTAGAATACTTAATTTTATATATAACAATGTCACTAACGCCACCAGATGGCACTACATAATTCTGTATGTAACTATGTTACTAACGCGACCAGATTGAGCTGTAAATAGTTCTATATGTAACAATATCACTGACGTAAAAAAATGGCGCTACATAATTCAGCCGAGGAAAGCTGCCCCTGTCTTGTTTGCTGCCTTGTGCCTGATGTGCACTACTACACGCATGGCCAGGTCATCTCTCTGATGGTTTGGTGTCTTAGCTGTTAATCTTAGATCTGGGAAGTGACCTTGGTGCACTACTGCAAGCATGGCCAGGTCATCTCTTTAATGGTATGGTGTCTCAGCTGTTCATCTTAGTACTTGTAAGTGATCTTGGTGCACAACTGCAAGCATGGCCACGCCATCTCTTCAATGGATGTCACTTTTCAGTGACATCTTATTTCTACTTTGGAGGTTGTTTTCAGGGGCCCCTCCGTTAATGGGTGTGTGTGTGTGTAGGGGGGGGGGGTGTTGTGTCTTCCAACTTTGTGATGATGCGTGATAAAAGTCTCTAGTTTGTATTACAAATGAGTGACAATGGTGGGGGTGGGGGTCAAAAGTCAGCCATAACAGTAGGACATCATTTATGGAGGTTGTGTTCAGCGGCCCCTCCGTTAATGGGTGTGTGTGTGTGTAGGGGGGGGGTGTTGTGTCTTCCAACTTTGTGATGATGCGTGATAAAAGTCTCTAGTTTGTATTACAAATGAGTGACAATGGTGTGTGTGGGGGTCAAAAGTCAGCCATAACAGTATGACATCATTTATGGATGGGCCTTAAAGCATCCGTTGTGACCCTTGCTCCAAGCTATCAATGCTGCCTGGAACATCCCCCACAATTTATCTGACATTGAGGGAAAGTGACTGTTGATAGTAACTTTTTGTTAGCACTTGAGTGACTGTTGATAGTAACTTTGATAGCCATTAGGTGACTGTTGATCATAACTTTGGTAGCACTTTATGTGACTGTTGATCATAACTTTGGTAGCACTTTAAGTGACTGTTGATCATAACTTTTGTAGCACTTTAAGTGACTGTTGATCATAACTTTGGTAGCACTTTAAGTGACTGTTGATCATAACTTTGGTAGCACTTTAAGTGACTGTCGATCATAACTTTGGTAGCACTTTAAGTGACTGTTGATCATTACTTTGGTAGCACTTTTTGATGGTTGTGAATGATAAAGTTGCAATACATAAAATGCAAGCAGAGCCAGGCACACAGGGCTCCTGTTAACAAGATGCACATCATCAGCTCATTCCCATTGTTTGATTTCAGGTGCACCTGAAGAAAGCTGATGTCCTGATGTGTCGTATCTGTGAGAAAGAAAGCGCCAATTTTAATTCCCATTCCAATCACATGAGCAATCACCATAACATGTGTGAGATGCCCTATGTTTGCCAAGTGTGCCAGTTCAGGTCATCTATGCACAGCGATGTTGTTGACCACTTTAAGAAGGTAAACATATACAAGTGCTCTCTTTCAAGTTGGGATTCTTTTGAACTGGCATATCTGTATTTTTTACTTTTAGTTTTAATGCACAGAGCTGAAGTGATGTATAATGAAGTGATTTTGTATGAAAATAGTATATGACCTAGATTGGTTGTGCACAAACAAGGAAGGCGAATAAAATAAGAAATTATGAAATACTGATTATGAGAAAGTCGAATGAATACCTAAGATAACATAAAATACTGATTATCAATTACTTAGAGTATGAACAGTGCTTGTATTACAGAGAGTATGAACAGTGATTTTATTACAGAGAGTATGGATAGTACTTGTATTACAGAGAGTATGGATAGTACTTGTATTACAAAGAGTATGAACAGTGCTTGTATTACATAGAGTATGAACAGTGCTTGTATTACAGAGAGTATGAACAGTGATTGTCTTACAGAGAGTAAGGACGGTACTTGTATTTCAGAAAGTTTGAACAGTGTTTGTATTTTAGAGAGTATGGATGGTACTTGTATTTCAGAGAGTATGGACGGTGCTTGCATTACAGAAAGTTTGAACAGTGCTTGTATTTCAGAGAGTATGGATGGTACTTGTATTACAGAGAGTATGGATGGTACTTGTATTTCAGAGAGTATGGATGGTACTTGTATTACAGAGAGTATGGATGGTACTTGTATTTCAGAGAGTATGGATGGTACTTGTATTACAGAGAGTATGGATGGTACTTGTATTTCAGAGAGTATGGATGGTACTTGTATTACAGAGAGTATGGATGGTACTTGTATTTCAGAGAGTATGGATGGTACTTGTATTTCAGAGAGTATGGATGGTACTTGTATTTCAGAGAGTATGGATGGTACTTGTATTACAGAGAGTATGGACGGTGCTTGCATTACAGAAAGTTTGAACAGTGCTTGTATTTCAGAGAGTATGGATGGTACTTGTATTACAGAGAGTATGGATGGTACATTATTACAGAGAGTATGGATGGTACTTGTATTTCAGAGAGTATGGATGGTACTTGTATTACAGAGAGTATGGATGGTACTTGTATTACAGAGAGTATGGATGGTACTTGTATTACAGAGAGTATGGATGGTACTTGTATTACAGAGAGTATGGATGGTACTTGTATTACAGAGAGTATGGATGGTACTTGTATTACAGAGAGTATGGATGGTACTTGTATTACAGAGAGTATGGATGGTACTTGTATTACAACAGGTTTTGCTATCAAGCTTTATTTTAAATGATGTTTTAAAATATGCTGCTGTTGTTGTTGTTGCTGCTGCTATTGTTGCTGCTGATGTTGCTGCTGTTACTGTTGCTGCTGATGTTGCTACTGTTGTTGTTATTTTTTTTGTCCCAAAATTTTCCAGAAACACAACAACTCGGAATTTCTCCTGTGCTTGTTCTGCCTTCATGTTTTCAAGTGGTGCACATCCAGGAACACAGATTTGCGAGCAGACTATTACTGCCATCATATTATTAGACATCTCCAGGTATCCATAATCCAGCTCACTTTTTAAAAAAAAGTTCACTGATTTTTTTTTTTTTTACGCAATATTTGTCATTCTTTTCACTATCAAGCTAAAGAAACCAACTTTACAGTTACTTCCCCTCAAGGAATTATAAAAGTGTTGGACTGCGATAAAGCTTTAAAATAGATTAATTAGACACGAAAACGTGTTGTGTCAATATAACAATATATGTTTAGCTTTAATAATAATTTTACACAATACGCAAGTAAAAGTTTCGGCACATGCCTTCATCAGCACAACAACAAAACATTTAAATAAGTATAAATTGTCTATATAAATGTGCTTCTGTTGGGGTTGGTTTTTTGGGGGGGGGTTTGTTTTGTTTTTTGTTTGTTTGTTTAAATTTTAACATTCATGAACAAAATGTTCACAGCTGCCATGATCTAAAAAATTTTGAGGTGCCATCTTCACACCTGTTTATGTTAAGACACCCCTCGCATGCAAAAATAGTCCTACATACATAAAAATGAGTATCCCATCCTCTCAAGCTCTTAATAGATATGAATATTTGAAGTTTTGTTTTAAAAAACCAAAAAAAAAACCCATTTACTTCATACTAACAGGCTTGTGGGAAAAAAAAACCTGTTGACAGAGAATATATTTTTTTATTAATGGTACTGGTAACAATGATAAAAAAATAGATATTAAAATTGCAGTGGTAAAGAACACTTCAAAAATACATCTTCATGAGGCTGACCGCACAATGTTTAAAACATTTGATGGGAGTGTATTGAGATTATCAACTTTGCACATGTTGTTCATCATCATCATCATCATCATGTTCCTTAGTCCTTGGACTGTTGGGGCGCCACTGATGACATGTGAACTATCCTCCTCCATTTGTCGCTGTCTTCTGCACTACGCACAGAATCACCCAGTGTTAGACCTGTCCACTCTTTGATGTTATCCTCCCATCTTTTTCTTTGTCTTCCTCTTCTTCTCCCTCTTGAGGTGCCCTGCAATATTTTTTGGCAAGCCCTTGTTTCCTTGTTACGTGGCCATACCAATGTAGTTTGCATTTTTTCACAGTCACCAGTAGGTCATCGTAATCCCCAATTGCCTGGCGAACCCTTTCTTTCATTGTATCATTGGAGATATGGTCCCTATAGCAGATGCCAAAAATGCTCCTGAAGCATCGCATCTCCATTGCCTTTATGTTTCTTTCAAGATCGGCTGTTAATGTACAGGATTTGCAGGCATACAGGAAAATGGAGAAGACTAATGAGCGCATCAGCCTGATTTGGTGCTGGGGGCTATATTTTTGTTATTCCATATTTTCTTGAGCCTCTTTAGTGCTGTTGTAGTCTGCGCAATCCTCAAACATCACTTCGGGCTCGGAGCCTTCTTCTGAGACTATTGCTCCCAGGTATTTGAAGCTGCCTACAGTCTCTAGTCTTTCCTCCCCGACCTTAATTTCAGTGGTACTGCCTGTGGTGTTATTTGTCGTCAGTTTTTTCTTTTCAGCACTGATTAGCATGCCGTAGGACGAGGAGGTCTTATCGAGACGTGTTACCGGGTTGGCTAACTCTTCTTAGTTCCCAGCCATTCCATCTATGTCGTCCACAAAGCGTAGGTTGGTAATTGTTCTGCCACCAATGCTGACTGTCCCTTCATGCGCTTCCAGAGCATCTGACATATTCTCTCTAGGAAGATGTTGAAAATGTTGTTGTTGGCGCAAAAAAAAAAAAAAAAAAAAAAACAAAAAAAAAAAAAAAAAAAAAAAAAAAAAAAAAAAAAAAAAAAAAACAAAAAAAAAAAAAAAAAAAAAAACAACAATAAAACAAAAGAAAGGCTACATCCAAACAAAAGGACAGCTACATCCAAACAAAAGGAAGGCTACGTCCAAACAAAAGGACGGCCACGTCCAAACAAAAGGACGGCTACGTCCACACAAAAGGACGGCTACATCCAAACAAAATGACGGCTACGTCCAAACAAAAGGACGGCCACGTCCAAACAAAAGGATGGCTACATCCAAACAAAAGGACGGCCACGTCCAAACAAAAGGACGGCTACATCCAAACAAAAGGACGGCCACGTCCACACAAAAGGACGGCCATGTCCAAACAAAAGGACGGCTATGTCCTAACAAAAGGACGGCCATGTCCAAACAAAAGGACGGCTACATCCAAACAAAAGGACGGCTATGTCCAAACAAAAGGACGGCCACGTCCAAACAAAAGGACGGCTACATCCAAACAAAAGGACGGCTACATCCAAACAAAAGGACGACTACATCCAAACAAAAGGACGGCCACGTCCAAACAAAAGGACGGCTACGTCCACACAAAAGGAAGGCGACGGCTATGTCCATAGAAAAGGATGGCTACGTCCAAAAAAAAGGACGGCTAAGTCCAAACAAGGGGACGGCTACGTCCACACAAAAGGACGGCCATGTCCAAACAAAAGGACGGCTATGTCCTAACAAAAGAACGGCTACGTCCAAACAAAAGGACCGCTACGTCCAGACAAGAGGACGGCCACGTCCAAGCAAAAGGACGGCTATGTCCTAACAAAAGAACGGCTACGTCCAAACAAGAGGATGGCTACGTCCAAACAAGAGGATGGCTACGTCCAAACAAGAGGAGGGCTACGTCCAAACAATAGGACAGCTACATACAAACAAGAGGACGGCTATGTCCAAACAAGTGGATGGCTACGTCCAAACAAGTGGACGGCTATGTCCAAACAAGAGGCTGGCCACGTCCAAACAAGAGGACGTTTATGTCCAAACAAGTGGATGGCTACGTCCAAACAAGTGGACGGCTATGTCCAAACAAGTGGACGGCTATGTCCAAACAAGAGGATGGCTAAGTCTATTGAAAAGGACATTGGAAGTCAATGAAAGGTTTCGGAGGTTTCCCCTTTTTGTTTTAAAAGATAAAAAAAACTTTTTGTCTGGTCTTGCATATGCACCAGTACTCCCAGTCCGACATGACAACTCCCTCTCTCCCTAACAACCCCCCTCTCCCTAACAACCCTCTCTCTCCCTAACACATATACACTTTCTGCCAAAACATTTTCATATTTAATTTTTGTGTGACCTTAAATAACTTTGCAGTCGTAAACGGCACTCAAATTTCTCAAAAGCTCTGTTACATTGTATTAGAATGTTTACGCCTATGTATTTCAGGTAAGACGATGCAAAAAATGCCAACATTGTAAATTGATGTTCATTTCAAAAGCTCATTACCAACACCACTGTAAGGATCATCTGCCATGTCAGAGAAGAGTCAATGGTAGGTTTAGTGGTATGTTTAGTGGTAGGTTTAGTGGTAGTTTTAGTGGTAGGTTTAGTGGTATGTTTAGTGGTAGGGTTAGTGGTAGGGTCAGTGGTAGGGTTAGTGGTAGGTTCAGTGGTAGGTTTAGTGTTATTATCAGTGGTTGGTACAGTGATAGGTTCAATAGTAGGTTTAATGGTAGGTTCAGTTGTTGTTTTAGTGGTAGGTTCATTGGGGGTTTTAGTGGTAGGTTCATTGGTAGGTTCAGTGGTTGGTTTAGTGGGGGTTTTAGGGGTAGGTTCAAAGGTAGGTTCAGTGGTAGGTTCAGTTGTTGTTTTAGTGGTAGGTTCAGTGGTAGGTTCAGTTGTTGTTTTAGTGGTAGGTTCATTGGGGGGTTTTAGGGGTAGGTTCAAAGGTAGGTTCAGTGGTAGGTTCAGTGGTAGGTTCAGTGGTAGGTTCAGTTGTTGTTTTAGTGGTAGGTTCATTGGGGGTTTTAGGGGTAGGTTCAAAGGTAGGTTCAGTGGTAGGTTCAGTTGTTGTTTTAGTGGTAGGTTCATTGGGGGTTTTAGGGGTAGGTTCAAAGGTAGGTTCAGTGGTAGGTTCAGTGGTAGGTTCAGTTGTTGTTTTAGTGGTAGGTTCATTGGGGGTTTTAGGGGTAGGTTCAAAGGTAGGTTCAGTGGTAGGTTCAGTTGTTGTTTTAGTGGTAGGTTCATTGGGGGTTTTAGGGGTAGGTTCAAAGGTAGGTTCAGTGGTAGGTTCAGTGGTAGGTTCAGTTGTTGTTTTAGTGGTAGGTTCATTGGGGGTTTTAGGGGTAGGTTCAAAGGTAGGTTCAGTGGTAGGTTCAGTTGTTGTTTTAGTGGTAGGTTCATTGGGGGTTTTAGGGGTAGGTTCAAAGGTAGGTTCAGTGGTAGGTTCAGTGGTAGGTTCAGTTGTTGTTTTAGTGGTAGGTTCATTGGGGGTTTTAGGGGTAGGTTCAAAGGTAGGTTCAGTGGTAGGTTCAGTTGTTGTTTTAGTGGTAGGTTCATTGGGGGTTTTAGGGGTAGGTTCAAAGGTAGGTTCAGTGGTAGGTTCAGTGGTAGGTTCAGTGGTTGGTTTAGTGGGGGTTTTAGGGGTAGGTTCAAAGGTAGGTTCAGTGGTAGGTTCAGTGGTAGGTTCAGTTGTTGTTTTAGTGGTAGGTTCATTGGGGGTTTTAGGGGTAGGTTCAAAGGTAGGTTCAGTGGTAGGTTCAGTTGTTGTTTTAGTGGGGGGTTTAGGGGTAGGTTCAGAGGTAGGTTCAGAGGTAGGTTCAGTGGTAGGTTCAGTTGTTGTTTTAGTGGTAGGTTCATTGGGGGTTTTAGTGGTAGGTTCATTGGTAGGTTCAGTGGTTGGTTTAGTGGGGGTTTTAGGGGTAGGTTCAAAGGTAGGTTCAGTGGTAGGTTCAGTGGTAGGTTCAGTGGTAGGGATAGTGGTAGGTTCAGTGGTAGGGATAGTGGTAGGTTCAGTGTTAGGTCCAGGTTTAAGGTTCAGTGGTAGGTTCAGTGGTAGGTTCAGTGGTAGGTTCAGTGGTAGGTTCAGTGGTAGGTTCAGTGGTAGGGATAGTGGTAGGGATAGTGGTAGGCTTAGTGGCTTAAATTGTACCTATTTATTTTCAGCACATAAATAAATAAATATTTTAACCAAGACAGTCATATACACTTCTGAACTGTGACCACCTTATCTACTTGGCAGATGTCAAGACTAAATATTCCAGCCCTCAGGATGGGAAAGAGTGGAAAGATGTTGGAGGCATCGGATGCTTAGCTGTTCAGGCTGTGATCAAATGTGTAGATCATCAGCTACTTTTTCCACCTAGTTGTCCTAAGCTCAAGTGCATTGAATGTAAAATGCCCATGGAAATTCCTGACCATTATGGGTATGTGCAACATTATGGGTATGTGCAACATTACGGGTATGTGCAACATTATGGGTATGTGCAACATTATGGGTATGTGCAACATTATGGGTATATGCAACATTATGGGTATGTGCAACATTATGGGTATGTGCGACATTATGGGTATGTGCGACATTATGGGTATGTGCGACATTATGGGTATGTGCGACATTATGGGTATGTGCGACATTATGAGTATGTGTGACATTATGGGTATGTGCGACATTATGGGTATGTGCGACATTATGGGTATGTGCGACATTATGGGTATGTGCGATATTATGGGTATGTGCAACATTATAGTAATGTTGCTTAAAGTATGTAGTGTGGTATTTAAAAATTTTTAGGGGTAGGTTCAAAGGTAGGTTCAGTGGTAGGTTCAGTGGTAGGTTCAGTGGTTGGTTTAGTGGGGGTTTTAGGGGTAGGTTCAAAGGTAGGTTCAGTGGTAGGTTCAGTGGTAGGTTCAGTTGTTGTTTTAGTGGTAGGTTCATTGGGGGTTTTAGTGGTAGGTTCAAAGGTAGGTTCAGTGGTAGGTTCAGTTGTTGTTTTAGTGGTAGGTTCATTGGGGGTTTTAGGGGTAGGTTCAGTGGTAGGTTCAGTTGTTGTTTTAGTGGTAGGTTCATTGGGGGTTTTAGTGGTAGGTTCATTGTTAGGTTCAGTGGTTGGTTTAGTGGGGGTTTTAGGGGTAGGTTCAAAGGTAGGTTCAGTGGTAGGTTCAGTGGTTGGTTCAGTTGTTGTTTTAGTGGTAGGTTCATTGGGGGTTTTAGTGGTAGGTTCATTGGTAGGTTCAGTGGTAGGTTCAGTAGTAGGTTCAGTTGTTGTTTTAGTGGTAGGTTCATTGGGGGTTTTAGGGGTAGGTTCAAAGGTAGGTTCAGTGGTAGGTTCAGTGGTAGGTTCAGTGGTTGGTTTAGTGGGGGTTTTAGGGGTAGGTTCAAAGGTAGGTTCAGTGGTAGGTTCAGTGGTAGGTTCAGT
>CAXITT010000089.1:522086-535603 GCA_964033795.1 Lymnaea stagnalis | reverse complement strand
TGTGCAACATTATGGTTATGTGCGACATTATGGTTATGTGCAACATTATGAGTATGTGCAACATTATGGGTATGTGCGACATTATGGGTATGTGCGACATTATGGGTATGTGCGACATTATGGGTATGTGCGACATTATGGGTATGTGCAACATTATAGTAATGTTGCTTAAAGTATGTAGTGTGGTATTTAAAAAAAAAAAATACTGATACTTTTTTAAAACTTTTTCTTTGAGTGTGTGTTTTTTTTGTCAAAGTGAGGTTACAGAATGCCAGATTGGGAAGACGTTGAATCTTCACCGTCACACACATTATAATTTGTATGCACATGAGATAATTAATTTTAGTTTGTGTCCGATAAATTGTTTACTGTTTACATGTTATTGTCAAATAGGACTTTGGAACATTGAATAGGGGGAGCGAAAGACAAACTGGATCTGCCGAAGTATGTAATCATCTAATTTAAAACTTGTACCAGCCGAAGTATGTAATCATCCGATTTAAAACTTGTACCAGCCGAAGTATGTAATTATCTAATTTAAAACTTGTACCAGCCGAAGTATGTAATCATCTAATTTAAAACTTGTACAAGACGAAGTATGTAATCATCTAATTTGAAGCTTGTACCAGCCGAAGTATGTAATCATCTAATTTAAAACTTGTACCAGCCGAAGAATTTAATCACCAACCCTAGCCACATCACCTGGTTGTGACCACATCTCACCACCTTGGCTTGCACCAACCCGGGCTACACCACCTGGTTGTGACCACATCTCACCGCCTTGGGTTGCACCAACCCTGGCTAACACCCAGTGCACTAAATGCAAAAACTATCTATTGAATCCTACTTGGTGTCTTCTTCTCATGCCATTCTACCCCATCTGGGGCATAGGCCATCCACAAGAATTTTCCATTCATCACAGTCCTGTGCTTTCCTTTCCAGTTGTTTCCAGGTGTATCCCATATTTTGCATGTCGACCTCTATCTGGCATCTCCATGTATTCTTAGAACTTTCCCACTTTGTGCATGCCCAGGTGTAAAATATAACATTTTTAAATCTTATTTGATAATTATATGTCATGTTGGTCATACTATTTTAATTGTCAGATATTCTATTCAAAATTACAACTCACACTCAGAACTCAGCAACAGTTATTCACGCCGCGGAATTATTTGACCAAAGTCTTGCTACGGACTAATATCCTAGCTTGAGGTTTTCCTTGTTCCTTTAAACAAAAAACTCAAACAAGGATTTTTTTTTAAGACTGAAGAAAATATGAAGAATGAATAAAACAACAACTTTCAATTTATTTGGATCGATAAAAAATATTTTATCTTTATCTTATCTTACTCCTCTACCTCTCACCACAGACTCACATGGCATAAAGTATCTTATCTTTATCTTATCTCCTCTACCTCCCACAACAGACTCACGTGGCATAAAGTATCTAATCTTTATCTTATCTTACCTTCTCTACCTCCCACCACAGACTCAAGTGGCATAAAGTATCTTATGTTTATCTTATCTCCTCTACCTCCCACTACAGACTCAAGTGGCATAAAGTATCTTATCTTTATCTTATCTTACCTCCTCCACCTCCCACTACAGACTCACATGGCATAAAGTATCTTATCTTTATCTTATCTCCTCAACCTCCCACCACAGACTCATTAGGCATAAAGTATCTTATCTTTATCTTTTCTCCTCTACCTCCCACCACAGACTCACATGGCATAAATTATCTTATCTTTATCTTATCTCCTCTACCTCTCACCACAGACTAACATGGCATAAAGTATCTTATCTTTATCTTATCTTACCTCCTCTACCTCCCACCACAGACTCATGTGTCATAAAGTATCTTATCTTTATCTTATCTTACCTTGTCTACCTCCCACTACAGACTTACGTGGCATAAAGTATCTTATTTTTATCTTATCTCCTCTATCTCCCACAACAGACTCAAGTGGCATAAAGTATCTTATCTTTTATCTTATCTCCTCTACCTCCCACAACAGACTCACATGGCATAAAGTATCTAATCTTTATCTTATCTTACCTTCTCTACCTCCCACTACAGACTCAAGTGGCATAAAGTATCTTATGTTTATCTTATCTCCTCTACCTCCCACTACAGACTCAAGTGACATAAAGTATCTTATCTTATCTTATCTTACCTCCTCCACCTCCGACTACAGACTCAGATGGGATAAAGTATCTTATATTTATCTTATCTCCTCAACCTCCCACCACAGACTCATGTGGCATAAAGTATCTTATCTTTATCTTATCTCCTCTACCTCCCACCACAACTCAAGTGGCATAAAGTATCTTATCTTTATCTTACCTTCTCTACCTCCCACTACCGACTTACGTGGCATAAAGTATCTTATTTTTATCTTATCTCCTCTACCTCCCGCAACAGACTCAAGTGTCATAAAGTATCTTATCTTTATCTTATCTCCTCTACCTCCCACCACAGACTCACATGGCATAAAGTATCTTATCTTTATCTTATCTCACCTCCTCTTCCTCCCACCACAGACTCATGTGGCATAAAGTATCTTATCTTTATCTTATCTCCTCTACCTCCCACTACAGACTCACGTGGCATAAAGTATCTTATTGTTATCTTATCTCCTCTACCTCCCACTACAGACTCAAGTGGCATAAAGTATCTTATCTTTATCTTATCTCCTCTACCTCCCACCACAGACTCACATTTCTTAAAGTATCTTATCTTTATCTTATCTCACCTCCTCTACCTCCCACCACAGACTCACGTGGCATAAAGTATCTTATCTTTATCTTATCTAACCTCCTCTACCTCTCACCACAGACTCACGTGGGATAAAGTATCTTATCTGTATCTTATCTTACCTTCTCTACCTCCCCTACCGACTCACATGGCATAAAGTATCTTATTTTAATCTTATCTCCTCTACCTCCCACTACAGACTCATGTGGCATAAAGTATCTTATCTTTATCTTATCTCCTCTACCTCCCACTACAGACTCACGTGGCATAAAGTATCTTATTTTTATCTTATCTCCTCTACCTCCCACTACAGACTCAAGTGGCATAAAGTATCTTATCTTTATCTTATCTCCTCTACCTCCCACCACAGACTCACATAGCATAAAGTATCTTATCTTTATCTTATCTCACCTCCTCTACCTCCCACCACAGACTCACGTGGCATAAAGTATCTTATCTTTATCTTATCTAACCTCCTCTACCTCTCACCACAGACTCACGTGGCATAAAGTATCTTATCTTTATCTTATCTTACCTTCTCTACCTCCCCTACCGACTCTCATGGCATAAAGTATCTTATTTTAATCTTATCTCCTCTACCTCCCACTACAGACTCACGTGGCATAAAGTATCTTATCTTTATCTTATCTCCTCTACCTCCCACTACAGACTCACGTGGCATAAAGTATCTTATTTTTATCTTAACGCCTCTACCTCCCACTACAGACTCAAGTGGCATAAAGTATCTTATCTTTATCTTATCTCCTCTACCTCCCACCACAGACTCACATAGCATAAAGTATCTTATCTTTATCTTATCTCACCTCCTCTACCTCCCACCACAGACTAATGTGGCATAAAGTATCTTATCTTTATCTTATCTCACCTCCTCTACCTCTCACCACAGACTCACGTGGCATAAAGTATCTTATCTTTATCTTATCTTACCTTCTCTACCTCCCCTACCGACTCACATGGCATAAAGTATCTTATTTTAATCTTATCTCCTCTACCTCCCACTACAGACTCAAGTGGCATAAAGTATCTTATCTTTATCTTATTTCTCTACCTCCCACCACAGACTCACATGGCATAAAGTATCTTATCTTATCTTACCTTCTCTACCTGCCACCACAGAGTCACATGGCATTAAGCATATGTGGAACGTTATTTATCAGATAACAATAAATTTTAAATTAACTTATCATTTAAATTTGTTTTGTGCATTGTAACCCAAGACAATGCCTTAAACTGATATTGGTGTTACCTGTCTTGTTATTGCAGGAACTTATCTCGGTGCCCGTTATGCAGATTTGCCACAAGATGCTCATTTGCATATTCCCATCATGTGACAGGGTCTCACCGTGGCCAGCTGACTGAAGCTACCTCTCATACACCAAATCAAGGAAGAATGGAGGAACAGTTTCACTGTGCTTGTGGATTTGTTAGCAGCTATGGGAACCATATTGGTGAGTGTTGGAATCAGCATGGTTTGCTCTCTTGTTCCAATGTCTTCAATGTTTCTGCCCACCATTTTAATTTTACTTTTTAGATAAGAACATTTTGAATACTTAAATGCTTATTTCTCCTGTTTAAACTGAACCACTTGTAAATCTTAGCTGTGTTAATGTTGAGGATTTTGTTTTCCATAATGTTATTTAATCTGATCTGAGAAGGTTATTGAGCTTAGGTATTTTAGTTAGCGCATGAGTGAACCTTAGGAAAGAAATGTCAGATAAGATTGTCTGGAGTAATGTTGCTGGATACTTGAATAAATAATATATCTATTTAATCACAGCCAATCATCTGCTTAGTTGTGTAAACAATGTCCATGTCTAGTTAATCACAGCCAATCATCTGCTTGCTGAGTAAATAATGTCCATGTCTATTTTATCACAGCCAATCATATGATTGCATGCTCAGAAAAGTCATGCTCTACACTGGTCAGTCCAGCATCTTCTTCAGAACAGTTCGGTAAGTCAACTCAGGGTAGGGACCAAGCTAAGGATAAATATAAAACTACTATTTTACTACAAAGAACAAACATTTTAATTTAATTGAATATTCCCAGGTCAAACAGGAGGGAAAGCTAGATGGGATGTAAAGTAAACATATAGAGAATATGTATTTAAAATAAAATTTTGATACTTGCCAATGTATCATAAGAATTCATGTCTGTAGCTACTGAGAAGTTTTGTAATATGTTATTTATTTATCAGTCAAAGGCTTTCTTTGCAATTGAATTAACATGATAATTGATTTTGTGATAACTCAAAAATAGTTTTACAGTTTTTACTGACAACACTCTTATGATAATAAAATAAACAACAGTCTTCGATATCAGTATACAATCAACAACAGTCTTTCAGTCATACAATCAACAACAGTCTTTCAATAATACAATCAACAACAGTCTTTTAATCATACAATCAACAACAGTCTTTCAATCATACAATTATTACAATCAACAACAGTCTTTCAATAATACAATCAACAACAGTCTTTTAATCATACAATCAACAACAGTCTTTCAATAATACAATCAACAGTCTTTCAATCATACAATCAACAACAGTCTTTCAATAATACAATAAACACCATCTTTCAATCATACAATCAACTAGTCTTTTAATCATAAAATCAACAACAGTCTTTTAATCATACAATCAACAACAGTCTTTTAATCATACAATCAACAACAGTCTTTCAATCATACAATCAACAACAGTCTTTTAATCATACAATCAACAGTGTTTATTAATTTTTTTTCTGATTTTTAAAAAAAAAATTTTTTTTATAGATGTGAGAGAAATTATGATTAAAGAAGAAATAGAATGGATGAATGAAACAAACATGGATTATGGAAATGGATTAACAGATGTTTACATTAGTGACACTGTCAATGGGGTCAAGTACAGTTACACTAACACACTCGGTGACATTCTCAGTGAGGTCAGTTTCAAGCAAGAAGTCAAGCAAGAGGTCAAGCAGGAAGTGAAAAGTGAGACACATGGAGACACTGAAGAAATCAGATGACCTGCCAGGATTATCAGAGTACCGTATCTGAAAAGTTCAGTTGTAATTTAGTCGGTGCGTGGCTGAATTTTTAAAAAAAAATCTCTTCACTCATTCCTGACGGGAGCGCTACTACTACTTCAGAGGAAGTAACTCCGTTATGCCATTGATTTACCTTTGTAAAATATTTTTTAAGCTGTTAAATATTAATTTATCTGAATGCATTAAGGACAGATGCACCTAGAAATGTTAAATAAACTTTTCAGTGAGATGGATGGGTGGGAATTTATCCAAACTGCTGCAGGAGCCTTTGTCCAATTATTGGATTATTTCACTTATTGAGATCAGGGTACTTAATGGGGACTCATTGTGTCTTTTGTGGACAGGGTCCTGAGGACTTATTGTCTCTGATGTGGACAGGGTAGTGAGTACTCATTGTCTCTGTTGTGGACAGGGTACTGAGTACTCATTGTCTCTGTTGTGAACAGGGTACCATGGACTCATTGTCTCTGTTGTGTACAGGGTACCATGGACTCATTGTCTCTGTTGTGTACAGGGTACCATTGACTCATTGTCTTACTCCCGTCCACAGATTACCTCTCTGAGCAGCACTGGTTTCAAACACAAATTCCTCCTTGAGCCACTCACCCATTAACCGGCTGTAGGTTTGTTTTGACATAAAAATGTGTACGCTTTTTTTTTCTTTGCTTAGACATGCTAAGATCTTGTAATGTTATACTTGTACAAACAATATGCACACCATTAAATGATAACAAAATACAAGAACACTTTTCCTGAGTCTTTTTTAAATTTTATATAGAACTATCCCTTTTTTATTTCCAGTCCGAATAATTGTATGTATCCACTATCACTAAGGCAGAATTTTTTTTTAGCCTAATGATGACCTTCTAAACATCTAGTAATGTTGGACAGCTAAACTGTAAAATTAGCTTGTCTTAGGTCAAGTATTAACTCTTATAGATGGTAGGTGTTCTCAGTGACAGTGCAGCATCTCTTTGTAACAGATGACTAAAGAGCGATTCATAGCAATATCACAGCTGAGGTGAAACTATATCCTGGTTTAATAGCTGTGGTCACTTTGGCTATTAAGGAAATAGTAGAACAATGCATGCATGGAAGTGCAAGCTTGAATCGAAAGACAGGACACCAAGATAGTGTTTTGGCTGAGACGTCCTCAGCAGACAGGACACCAAGATAGTGTTTTGGCTGAGACGTCCTCAGCAGACAGGACACCAAGATAGTGTTTTGGCTGAGACGTCCTCAGCAGACAGGACACCAAGATAGTGTTTTGGCTGAGACGTCCTCAGCAGACAGGACAGCAAGATAACGTTCCAACCGTGCCTTACTCAGCATACAGGACCAATGAAATTACGTCCATCAGTCGGTCTACATTCAATTTGAATCATTTGGCCACATTGTTCGGCCACATTGTTTGAGTGCTCATCGGCACTGCTGAACACTCTATCCTTGCGTACAATGTACAATACCGGTACATGCATTTCAATTTTAAAAATTTTAAATTATTTTCTCTTTTTTAGCGCATTTGAACTCCTACATGGGCTGTAGCACCACAGGGCTGGATGGATGGATGGATGGGAATTCTGTTGAACTTATTGTTGATTTGTTTTGATTTTTATTTTGAAATTGTATTTTATAATTCATATCTTGATAAAGAAATAAGACAAACTTTATTTCAAGACTCAGTCCAAAAATAGTTTAATATGTTCTTTTGTTTGTAAGCCAGCGAGAGATAGTAGCATAATTAATTAACTATTTATTAGAGTGTTGGACTGCGGTAAAGCTTTAAAGCAGACTAATGAGAAACACAAACAATGTGTGTCAGTAAAACAATAAACGTACAGCTTTAATTGATCATCATCACACAGAATACAGAGGTTAACATTTCGGCAATTGAACGTTTGGGAAAAATGAACGTTTGGGAAAGTGAACGTTTCAGCAAGTGAACGTTTCGGCGAATGAACGTGTCTTCACCGTGCACATGGATTCCTCACACTGATGGGCTAACTCAGGCTAACTGCTATTAGTGCTATATATATATATATATAATAATTTGTCTAAATTAGGATCCTAATCCCAAGTTTCCAACAAGTGCAGTAGGTTTGACAGAACTGGTTTTACAACTTAACTCGTTTGGTTTGAATTTAATGGGGATTTTGTGTTGTTGATCAGATCATTGGTGATGCAATGGGAATAAAAAATTTGACCGAGATCTTAGTTATGCATGACTATTTATGGGCCATTAAGAAACATCTGTGGATACAGAACTACGAAGCTCCTTTCCCTGAATACGACAAAGAGATATATATATGATTATATAGAAAGAGTGTGTTTTAGCTACTTACTGATATACATGTAAATGATTGTAAATGAAAATAAGGAAAATGAGGAGAGTGGGTTATTTTTGGAGGTTAAGAATTTAAAAAAAACAACATTTAATTTTATTAAAGTTTCCATTGCACAAAAAATGATTTTATTATTAAAGAAAATTTAATAAAATGCTGATAGTGATAGATAGATAAAATGCACCCCTGGATTATACATTTATTTATTTATTTATTGAGGCATTTTGATATAGCGCTTACCTTAAAGCTCTAAGCTCTTTACAATTATTTAAAACATGTAAACTAAGTAAAATAAAAATGAGACACTAGGATAGTAACTACTATACTATAGAAACAATGAAAATGGCTATAAAAACAGGACACTTTGACACGTTTTGGCCTATACTTCAAGATCAAACCGAAACAGAAAATGAGGCAGGGCAAGAAGGGTGCATCACAGGTCATAGGCGAACCTAAACAGATGAGTTTTAAGGGACTTTTTGAAAATGGACGAGGTTTCACAATGACGGATATGGAAGGGGAGCTGGTTCCAGAACGTGGGCCCATGGAAGCAGAAGGAGCATTCACCGATGGTCTTAGTTTTGGTTCTTGGGATTGAGAGGGTTCTACTGTCAATGGAAGAACGTAGTTGTCTTGTGGGGATGTAAGGAAGCAACAGTTCAGAGAGATAGACAGGAAAGTGAGGATCAGTGAACGAGTTGAAGCAAAGATTGGCAGACTTGTATTTGATGCGAGAGGATATTGGAAGCCAGTGGAGTTGCCGCATGTGTGGTTGAATGTGGTCATGTTTCTTTGATTTAAAAATGAGTCTGCATGCTGAGTTCTGTGCCTTCTGATTGAGTGAAGAGACGAGAGTTTTTGTGGCATCAAAGGAGAGGAGGTGTCTAATGGTGCTGATTTTTCTAATTTCGTTATATGCTGATCTGCATATATTCGTGACATGTTTGTCCATGGAGAGGGTGTCTGTATCGTGACTCCAAGGTTTCTGGCAGAGGGAGAGAGTGTGATGTCAGAGTTTCCAATATATATACATTTAGCAAAAGAAAAATTATTGCGCTCATGGCGCATCTCTCCACACGTCTCCACCCTTTCGATTGGAACAGAGCCGTTCTTAGGAGTTTGGGGGCCCTAAGCATGGAGCGTAGGTTGGGAGCCCCGGAAGGGTGGAGCTCCCTCGAGCTGAGGAGAAAACACCACCCACCAGTGTGGCACCTCCATTCTGCCTTCATCAATGTTTCCTCTTTGCTAGCGTGTAACCACTAACCCTATTGATAATACCGCCACTTCAGAAAGTGTGTACGTCTGAAATATATGGACATGCAGGTGGTAGTGGGGCCCGAATTCAACTCAGAATGATAAATTTCAGGATGAGGAAGGTAACGTGAGTGACACAGACGGCTGCAGTGCCTGTTTTTAAAAAAAACTGGGGGATCGAGGGTGCCTCACGGGGGCCCCCTCACGTTCGGGGCCCTACGCGGATGCGTAGTCAGCTTATGCCTAAGAACGGGCCTGATTGGAAAGCATGTACAGCGTCAAGTTCTGCCACCTCCCTCCCTTGCCCCGATAAAATGATACTGACGGCAGCGTTTTAATTTTTTTTTTCAACTAAAAGAACAACAAAAAACAAATGTATGATTTGACATTATTTACGTCTACTCAGTAACCACCTAAAGTGATTCCATGGGATGAAACTTAGATAAGAAAGAGAGTACCTTAAGGGTGACACAAATGGAATGTATTTATTTTATTCTGGCGGGCCAGGGGGTGGAGTTTTAGATGGCACTCTGGCCATTATGCATCTCTTATATTTCTTATATATATATATATATATTACGCTTCTGGTGTGATTCGTGGACTGCTTCCTAATCAGCGAATTTGGTATTGAGAGTATTATGTAAATTAAAAATAATTCTCAATGTTTGAAGGAAAGTATGGTTCAATAACGAATTCAATAGCGCGCAAAATATAATCCCCGATAACTACGCTAAATGATATATTTTATTTTTAAAAAACGCAACTGCGTTTGATGCGTAATATTTTCTTTTCGGAAAATGAAATCGTCTCAATTTTTTTTTGTATGGTGTAAAAATCAATATTCGATTTAAAAGTCGTTGGCAAATCAGAATATGTAATATTTAGAGAAGAGGGATTGGGATCATACCAGAGTAGGGAACTTATCTGGATGATTTTTACAGGGCCACATCTCAGGCAAAAGTAATTCGGTATAATTATGGAATGGGCTCCACTGCCCCTCTTTTAACTTAAATGTATTATAGTTATAGTAATGCATTTGGTTGTATAATTTATCATATTGGAAGAATAATTACTTACAAAAGAATTTTTTTACACGTTTCGAGAAGGGTATTAAATTTAATCAAGAATGTTCCAGAAAGCTCTATATGTCATTAGGCTTCATGAATGGATGGATATTGACAAAACTCAGTGCAAATACACTTGATCATCCATATTCAAATACCGAAGGATACTGAACTCATAATATCAATCCCTCTGGGGCCGGGGACCCATTTCTTTTTTCCTAAATATAAATATAAAAGGTTTAGTTGGACAACACTATAGGTTCTATGTGAATTGATGGATATAGGCCTAGCGTGGTAGCAATACACTTCATTGTCCGTGTTGAAATATCGGTGGATTTAAAACTAAAAAATATCCAATCTGGAATTTTCCAGAAAGTTTGATAACTTTAAAATGCCATAGCAGCGTCATTTTTAAACCGATTTTAATGGGACAAATTTTAGGTATACAATTTATCTGAATGAATGTATAGCCCCCCCCCCTATCTCAGACATAACCAAAACGTTACTTTATTAAATGGGCATCCACCGCGGTTCCTATTTCAATGTAAATGTACTACAGTTATAGTAGTACAATTTGGTGGTATAATATTTTGCATTCGAAGAATAATTACTTAAAAAACTACTTTATTTACACGTTTCGAGGAGGATATTAAATTTAATTTAATAGTAGTACAATTTGGTTGTATAATATTTTGCATTCGAAGAATAATTACTTAAAAAACTACTTTATTTATACGTTTCGAGGAGGATATTAAATTTAATCTAGAATGTTCCAGAAGGTTCTATTTTGTTCAAAGGGATATATATAAGGATTTAAAAGCTTATAGCACTGTTAGCGAGATCCAGATCCAGAGGTAAATTAAACCCAACGGTACCGCGATCCAATCGGGTAACGGGATCGGGATCCTTTCAGGAAATGGAATCCTATTAGAGAAGAGGATCCCACCGGGAAACGTGATACTAACGGGATCGGGATCCCACTCGGATCCCACCCATTATGCTCACCATGTAGCCACCCATTATGTTCACCATGTAGCCACCCATTATGTTAATCAAGCAAGTAGCACTCATTATCCTCATCATGCAGCTAGCTACTATGTTCACCAGATAGCCCCTTTTATATTCACCATATAACCGCCATTATGCTCACCATGAAACCCTCATTTGTTTCATCGTGTAGCCACCTATTATGTTAACCATGTAGATCTAATTATGTTCAAACTTTAGCCCCCATAAGTTCAAATTGTAGCACACAATTATGCTCACCATGTAGCCCCATTACGTTCATCAGGCAGAACCCCCTGTATTTTATCCCGTAGCTCACCATTATGTTCTCACTTAAGACCCAATTATTTTCACCATGTTGCACCTGATTATGTTCTTCATCTATACTCATCATATTCACGATGTAGCCAACCATTATTTTCACTATTTATCTCATATATGTTCACGCTGTTGCCCCCAACCCCTATTAGGTTAACTATGTAGCAGACCATTATGTTCACTCATGTGGCACGGTGCTGGTGAGGCCCCTCACCAGACCCAAGAGCTGGCTCGTGTGGCACGGTGCTGGTGAGGCCCCTCACCAGACCCTTGACCCAAGAGCTGGCTCGCGTGGCACGGTGCCTCTGTGCCTCTGAAATGACATAGTATGAAATGACATTAGTATGAAATGACATATGTACAGATATATTTATGTATTAATTTGTAGAGACTTTATCATTTATATAAATACATAGGAAAATACTTAGAAACAGGAGGTATTGCTTTAGTTCAAACCACTAACTCTCTCTGTGACATTCATACACAAAGGGTTGAGTTTAAATCATTCGGCCACCCAGCTTACTGAGTGAACATAGAAAATGTTTCATGCGTAACGGACGCAATCATTTTTTTTTTTTTTTAGGTGTGTAATTTTTAACCTCCACGAGACACACTTGACTATGACTCATTTACAAGCAAGTTTGCAGCCCATCGAATACTGGCAAGGGCTATTCCCACCATTCGCACCAACCATGGTTGCTTTAGTTCAAACCACTAACTCTCTCTGTGACATTCATAAACAAAGGGTTGAGTTTAAATCATTCGGCCACCCAGCTTACTGAGTGAACATAGGAAATGTTTCATGCGTAACGGACGCAATCATTTTTTTTTTTTTTTTAGGTGTGTAACTTTTAACCTCCACGAGACACACTTGACTATGACTCATTTACAAGCAAGCTTGCAGCCCATCGAATACTGGCAAGGGATATTCCCACACTTCGCAACAACCATGGGCGCCCGCAGGAATGTTCTCGGGGTAGGGGGGGGTCAACAAACTTCGGGCACATACTGGTCATATCATATAGGGATGTTTCTCCAGTGCAAGAGTCACGTAGTTTATGTAGTAGCCTGCCTTGACCTTGAAAAGGTCGTATTTATGCCTTTCCGGAACATGTTATATCCTTTCGTCTCCTCTGTCCTCCACAATCACTTCGATAACCATCAAGATGCCATTAACGAAAGCAACAACCCCCCCCCTCCCCCAGGAAAAAAAATACATTAAAAAAAACGAAAAAAAAACATAACCTACGTTGTGTCACCTTTCGCAGTTTTCTTAACGCCTACATATTTTTTATTATGAAAGACTACTATTCTCTTTGCAGCCTGTGGCAGTTTTCTTTAAGCCTACATTTTCGATTAAAGCCTATCATGTTCTATGCAGCCAATAGCAGTTTTCTTAAAGCCTACATTTTCGATTAAAGCTTATGATGCTCTATGCAGCCTAGGGTGAAAGAATAAAAAAAAAAAAACGAATTAAACGATACATTTTTAAATGCTTTGGAATATCATACACGCAGCAGTTTTGTGCCTATGGGGTTGGGGGGGGGGGGGCTGACGTTAAGCTTCCACGAAAAAAACAAAATTGTGATGAATTTAGCCGCAATGGCCACCCCTCCAAATATACAATGAGAGCCCCCTAAGCCACTGAGTTTATGATCACATTCTAATTCTGTTGTTAGTTTATCATTAAGTTACTAATGAATAGGGTTTGGGGGGGGG
>CAXITT010000089.1:499359-512326 GCA_964033795.1 Lymnaea stagnalis | reverse complement strand
TACTTCAGGTAAATACAGTCCTTTTTATTCTATTTATCTTTTATTACCTATGCCATTAATTTTTAAAAAAAAAAAAATTTTTTTTTTTTTTTTTTTTTTACATTTTAACTTGATGCTTGATTTATCACACTGGGTAATTAATCTTGAGGTAACTTGCCATGATTGAGATCTTGGTAATTTATTCCCAATGGATCATAAGCCGACCGATCTTAGTTTTTGGCCAGGAAAACCCTGAAAAGTGTGTAATCTGTTTATTAGTCTACTCTTTTAGTTTTGGCTGGGAAATTATTTTAAAAGTTTTCATCGAAATCTTAAAAATGATAATTGCTTATTAAAAAAGACTTTAAAACTATTAAACATTCAGTATTATGTATAACAGCGACTCACTTCACTTTTCTACATATTATTATATATACTGTAACTTCACTGAACAGAATCAGTCATATGCGCATATACAGACGCAATCTTATTGTTTTTTATAATAGAATCACTTTACCTGGAGAAAACATCCTGTGACCGACTCAAAAGCCCTCTTATACCATTGAAATATTTTTGTGTAAATAGGCCTTTGAATAGGTATCTACAGTACATGCTGAAATTTGATTTATAGCCATGTCTAGACTTAATTATGTGTTGATCCTTCTTAAACAACATCCAGAAATTCAAATTAAATAATTATAATAATATGTATGCCGCTAAATGGGAGAAATAGAGATAGATAAACAGATCAATTTGTTAATGCTGATCATTAGTAGGGCCCTGGCCAGTTTCACCACATCCTTCCATTCAGACATCATCATCATCAGAGCTGCTACAGCCCTTCATAGCGACTTGATATGCTTGTCTTCTCTACAACATCCTCCCTTTTAAGCTCATCCATGACTATACACCTTCCAGGTGATTTTAGTCCTTTACAACTCAATCCATATCAGTCTTGGTTGACAGATGAGCCATTAACCCCTAGGCTTCTGTCTGTAGATCACTTTTGCTGCTCTACAATCTAATATCCTCTCACGGTTACTTGTCCAAAGCAGCCTGCACCTTTAAATTGCAGCAACTACGGATGGTTCCGGTACTGAAAATTTTCATTAGGAAATTGCATCAGCGGGCTGATGAGCTAGTACATTAGCTCTTTATGCCCTCCCCAAAGCACACACACCCTAACTTTCCAAGCCCGAGTTATCGGGCTGGGAAGCAGAACGTTGGAGATCTCCCTTTGCCAAGACAGCTACCGCCCGCACCCACTCGATCAAGTACCAGTGGAGGTCACCCCAGCACAAGGACATCCGTTAGGCCGGTGACGCTTCTCTCACAGCATCAGGAGTCGGGATGGTGTATTTACATCCTAAAATCTTACCCTGCCCATCCCTGGGAACGTCTGACGCCGTCGAATAGAGATTTCTACAGTGGATTTCTACCTTGCAACTAATTTACGAAGCAGCTGGGACGAAACGTTTGCCAAGGCACAACTACCTTAACTGCTATGTAAATAGAACCATTGGCATGAGTTGCCACTACCCACCTCATGCCTCGTATCCTTAAAGGGCAACATGCCGTTTTATTTCCAGCTGCAGATTTTCCACAGCTGGTAGCCCTGTAAGTGCTTCCATTTTCGGCAGATACCATGCACATTCTTTGTCTGCCAGGGCAGGCTCAAATAATAACAGTGGTTTTGTTCCCAGTCTAGCGCTAGGGGGCAGCACCTCTTTGGTCAGCAAGCCACTACAAACTTGTCAACCAGAGCCCCAGGGGATATACATACCCATCCATCATTATCTAACACTGGACTATATTTTTCTGAAGATTTTCCAGGTATTGAACAGGTTCTCTTCTTTTGTCTGGCTGTTGTGCATTACCACTGGTCTTATGATAATAAAAGTTGTGTATAGGACCATGGTAGTTTTCCTGCACTGGTTGGGCTTTTTAAAGTTTGTTGGTGTCCTGATGGTTGAGATTCTGATACGTTGTTTGTGAAAGTTCATCCTGTGCTCACATGTATGTTTCTCTGGAAGTTGTTTGTGATACAGTAGTTCATTTGGTGCACACATGCATGTTTCTCATATCACTTTCTAAAGGGATGTTAAATAGGATACATGCTAGTGAGTGTCCTTGACTCAGAGGCCATGGTTAATATGAACGTTCATCAAAGGCTGAAGTACTCTTCCTGTACTTTGATTCTTTTTTGGAGGTAGCCATCGTCATGTAAAAGCCAGATAAGTTTGTTAGAAACTACAAGTTTCTATAGTGCATCATACAGATATTTCCTGTCTAAGCTGTTGTGTAGTCCACATATTGTTGGTGTATGGGGATGTTGTATTCTTAGCATTTCTTCTGGAGACATCTAGTGGTCAAAATATGATCTGTGGTGGGTAGGGGTGTGCCAGATCCGTTTTTTCCAACCGGATCCGGATTTTCTTATGCGAAATCCGCCGGATTCGGATCCGGATTCCGGTTTCTCCCGGATTTTGGTACTATTGGTAGATACTTCGGTAAGTCAAGGTGGACTACTACTTTTTGTGTATGGGAATTCGCAATCGGCGCCAAAAAATCCGAGTTTTTAATTTTCCGATGTGTGTGTCTATTTATTATTAAATTAGTACTTTCGATATATATTTGAGTTCCGTTCCATTTGGATAAGTGTCTTACGAGAGACGCCATGTTTCTACGCGTTCGCAGCAGGTTATGCAGCTCGCTCAACCTAATTTCGCCATGGGGTTGGCCACGCCCCCCTTTTTAATGGCGGAAGTTGACGATACTTAGGAAATATTAATTTATTATCACTATTTACATCAAAATAATTGATAACTTGTGTTTCAGAATGCATTTAAAGACATTTAAACTGGAATGTTTTAATTTGAGCTTTAACAACCCGGTAGAATCCATATTATAAATGATCAGAATTTACCGTGTGCAACACGTTGTCATTGGCAACCATTCACAGCCACTTGCATAACTGTATCGTAGTACTACCTCAGAGTTTCATTCATAAGAGTTTGCCGTGTGCAAAAACTATTAAACCATTGGTCAGGGAAAGCTTTAATTAATTATTCATGTGCCAAAGTTGAAAGTTTAAACTAAGTCTAAACAGTATTTTAGTGATAAGGCAGGGAATGCGTTGCCTTATATAAACTATATAGTCATTGCGCATGACGGGATTGGCGGAATGAGATCACAGAATGTGGAGATGCAGTCCATGTTAAAAAATGACAAACCAAGTCGTACTTTAAAAATTCATAACTTTAAAACTACAACAGCTAAAAATATGATTTTGGTGTTATAATTCTTTAAAAAATTACATCTTTTCAACTATGCCATTGGTTTATTTTTACAAAAAGTTTAAATTTTCTTATCAAAGTCCCTACACTATTGGCCACTATTAGCGGTGCTGACTCTAGCCTCTGGTATGTACGTAATATTAAACATTAAACAAGCTCAACGCTCGAAACAATCGATTAATGTATCGTGATCGTGTGGAATTCGGGAAAGAGAATTACTTTTATTTCAGATTATGATCCGGTGAGTCACAAAATCTGGCAAATTCCGAAATCCGGTATATTCCGGAATCCGGTTGTTCCGGATACATGTAAATCCGGCGGAACCGGATTTCACCGGATAGTGCAAAATCCGGCGGAACCGGATTCCGGACCAGACTCCGGCACACCCCTAGTGGTGGGTCTATTCTGTCTGAATTCAAATTGATAGTCACCTAGAATATGTTCAGTAAGCCTTTTCAGTTTTCTTGCTATTAATTTGTTGATGATTTTGTAGGTTGCCAGCCTTAGTAAACAACACTGACTATATTTTAAAAATTTTCTAACCTTTAAAACTATTTTTTATTAAAAGGAAAGGAACGAAGCAAAGTATGGGAAAACCTGAAAAGGGGATGCAGCGTAACAATGCATCTTTTTTCAGGTTTACTCATTTCCTTTTACCTAACCTGATTTCCCATCTAATTTCTTGTAATGTAGCAATAGACATTTTACTTTTTTTTTAGTTACTCTATTAGTTTGGCTAAGGCTCTTGCTCTAACCAGGCTTATTAAGTTCAGAATCGCAGTCCTAATATGATGTCCATTAGTATCATTCCTGGTTCTTGTTTGTGGTTTGGATTTTGTAACATATTTTTACATTGCTGCATTGTTAGCCCTCAACCATCTGCTCCTTTATGCTCTCTTAGGTAGTGCCTTTATTTTTGGATCCGCCCACTTCCAAGAAGATTCTATTTTGGTACACCTCGGCTATTTTATTTCCTTAGAGTAGCCATCATATCCTTCGGGTTTCCCTTTTCTGCCACCTAGGGGAGGCTCTCGATGGAAGTTAAGTATGCACAAGAACTTACCCCACCTAATAATCTAAAAGGTTTGATGACCTCCTAATGGAGGAGTTAAAACTGAAAGGTTCTTTTCAACTCGCAGCCCCTTGAAATGTAAATACATGCCTATCTCTGAGTTAATGTCTCCCATAATCTTTAAACTGCATCAAGTTGGGTGTCACCTTGTGATGTGTATGCATAATGTGGGGTGTGTATATAAGGTGGGTTTTATTCATCCCACAGGAATAATCATTCAATTTGAGCATTTTCTAAAACTTAATTTACTGTAATTACTGCAGTTATTAACTTTCAAAAAACGGCAGATTTTTCGAATTTTTTTATATTACAACTAACTATCAGTGTCTCATAGGTGAAATTTTGTAGCTAAAGGTAATTGCATGCTCTTTATATTAGGTGTTTGTTCAAAATATACTTTCCAAAGTAGATTTATTATTATTTTTAGGCACAACAAAACATCACAGCTTTACAATGAAGGAAAAAAGATTGTTTCCAATTATATTAGTAAAATTGATATTTTATATTTTATTACCATATATTCAATACTACAACAAATGTTCATTTTTCAAAAGAATAGACTCACTTTGTGAACAATGTATCAATCAAGGAAATAATGCCGCAAAAAGTCAAAATTATAATTTAAAAAAAAATAATTTTCAAACATGCATGTAATTATCACTTAGAAAATTATTATTAAGTATTAAATTCGAATAAAAGCTAAGAAAAAAGGTACATTTTAGTAAGTTAATTTTTTATTTTATATCACAAAGATATCGATCAGATTATCTAATCTGTCATCCAGATGATGCATATACATTCTTAAAAACAATTTCTTTCTTTATTAAAAAATAAAAATGTTTCACAAAGGATCTGATATATACTCTGACCCTTTTACCCTTGTTTTGGTAATGCAATTTAAATTTTGTTTGTTGTCATGTTGCAGCGCGTATGTAAAAATGTCAGACTTTAACTCTCTGCAGTCTGATGTTTTTTTCACATTTCTTAAAAATCTTAATGTGATTTTTTAAAATAATTAATTAACTGATCTGAAATAGCTCTGATCTAATCAGTTAAATATATTAACTTGTTCATCTTTGACTCAGCTATCATTAGATATTTTTTGTATATTTTATTTTCTTAGTTATAAAAATAATTGAAACATTATTGGAGAATTATTTTTTTTCATTTTATGCAAAAATTTGACAAAATTTTTACACAGTATGAAGGAAAAAAAAATCCTTGTTATAAAAGATTTAAAATTTATTTAAATAAAATACTTCATCAACTTATACAATTCATAGTCAAACATGACAAAAATTCTTTGAACAATCAAAAAGTTGTCAACATTTTAGCAAAACCTATATTTTGTCTTTTTTTCCTAAAAAATGCACTATAATTTTTCTTTTAATGAAAATTATGTTTTGTATGTAATATATTTAAAAAAATGGGTCTCATAGCTTATAGATTTGTATATTAAATATATTTCTTAATAATTCTTGAGTAAAAGATGACTAAGTAAAATTTGATGAATATATAAATAACTCAAAACAAGAGTCAATTTTTTTTTTTTTAATTTTAAAATAGCGGTATTCGCTGATGTTAAAGTTAAAAAAAATTAAAATGTATCAGTACAATAATGCTAATTTTGATATACATGTCAAATACAATCCATTCCTCACTAATGTGATCTATTTTTTCCCATGTACCGGCATTTTTATATATCTTTGTTATAATCCTCACATAACACAGGCTGATAAACTACATTATTCCTTAATTATATTTATGGACTCTGAACAAATATTATTTCTTAAAACAGTCTGCAGTTTTATTATAATAATTATATTTGATAAATAAAAGCTTGTCCTGGACTTGATTTCTACATAAGATTAGGTAAGATTTTTCACCACGGAATATTCACTCAATAAAGAACCTGTGGAAAAAAAAAATTTGATTGATTCATAAATAAATTAACACTAATGGTATCAGTAATGGTATGCTATCAGTAAGGGAAAATACCATTAATCCTAGTCCAAGTGCCTAAATTAGTATAAAAGTAAACCATTGTACATAGAAAATACATTATAACATATGTTATAACAATATTGTGAGTTTATTCTTTATGCATTTTGCTACCAAGTGATTAGATTAAAACTTACCACCACTTGTTTTTAGGGTAAAATCTTCAAAGATATTCATCCAGTAACTCTGTAACTCAGTAAAAGGGTGGAGTCCAGGCTTAATATTTAGGATCAATAAGGAATAAGGGCTTCTTGATCCAATATCTGCATTTTTGTCTCTCTCTCCTCCTTCCCAATAGAGTTAGAGAGCTTTTAATAAAAACATAAATGTTTTTTTTTTTATTCTGCCGACAGTAGTCTCTACTAATACTAGTGACTAGCGATAATGATAATTAAATTTAAACACATTTCTACTATGCAATATTAGAAAATTTAGAAGATTATTCTTGGCTGTAACATATTTTAAAGAAATATATTTAGTTAATAACTCAGAAGTCCTTAACTTTAAATTTATTTAATTACGCAAGTTCCAATCGACCGAAATTTTCCGCTATTTTTTTAAAATATTTATTTCGCATAGCGACGCTATTTATTTATTATATAATTATTGAAACTCAATAAAATTCAAATAGAATACATCAATGTAAGTATAAATGGATAATATATACTTCAGCCAATTAAAATTATAAAAATATCACTTTATTGTTTTATTATTAATTTTAAAGTCGGGAAATGATAATTAAAATTAAGCTTACTTGTTTACGATAGCATTAGTCGGTACTTTTATATGCAAATCGTGATAAATTTCATGATTAGAGTCTCCATTTGGATACATTGCTTTAGACAAACAAATAACTCCTTGATAAATCGGGAAATTAAAATCATTTGACAATATTCATACTACTATTTAATTTTTTTTGTGACACTTATATTTTTTGTTTTTTTGGAAATCTGCGAAGCTTTCAAGGGATACTCCGCGCTGAATAAGTTTCCAAAAATATTTTTTTAAAATAGTAATTTCAAATTTTGTAATAATTTTAATTTTTTTACAAATACTTAAACCAATGAAACAAATTATTAAAATATAATAAATAATTTTTTTCAATAAAAAAAAAAGTTAAAAAATAAATAACCCACCCACAAAATCTATGGTACATATAAGTACCATTTCTCTATAGTCGGACTGCAGAGAGTTTTAAGACTAGTTAAGATTCTTTTATTGATCCAAACAAATGGAAATGTTTTATGATTGCATTGTACATTTTCAGCACATATAAAAAAAACAATTTGAACACAAGCCATTTGTAATACATTTTTTCACTAGCAGCCATTCAGTGAGTTCTCTTAACAATATCAGGGACTTATTAGTCCTCATTAAGATTTGTAACTTCAGGGGGAGCACGCTGATAAATTAGTACAGATTGGGGAACAAAGGAATTTTTGTATTTTTCAGTTCTTGCCCTGATGGAAAGAATTCATACCGAGTAGGCCAATCCTAAGTATCTGTGATGAAGAGGGTGGGATGTATCCTCCAAAATGTGTTTAATTTTACAATAACATCTTTCTTCAAATAGTTCTTCCAGTGAAGGATGTTTAGTTTGTGTTATGTTCCTAGCTTTCTTGAATAGTTGGTTTATGCAGTGTTCAAAAACAGGCGTTGAATTCCCACGCTAGCAGGTAATACTGAAGTAGGCTTCCAATTGTTGCACTGTAGAATACGTTAACAACTTGTTTGTTTACACCGAAATTGTACAGTTTTTTGAGGTAGAACAGTTCTTATATGCATCTACTTTCTCTACACTTTGATTTTTTAAGTTAAGATCTTTAAGCTGGTGTTGCCCCTTCCTGAAATCAACAACCTTTCCTTTGTTTTTGAGACATTCAGCTGGAGAAAATTTTCATAGCACCAATTGATAAAGCTTGTAACTAAGTTGCGGTATAAGCCTTCTCCTTCAGATATTAAGCCAATGATGGTGGCATCATCAGCTAATTTTAAGATTGGAACTGTGTTGCTTGAGCTTTGAATATCATTGGTATATATTGTATACAGTACAGGGGAGAGAGCGCAGCCTAAATGTCATAAAATCCTATGTCTCCTAAAGTGTTCATTAATTGCTACATTTTCATGATGCTGATACAGTTTTTATTTTGCATTGAGATACATAAGAGTCTCCCAATTTTGCACAGCTTGTCTCCTTTATTTTCAGTATCAGAAAATTTTTTTGAAACTCAGCATGGCCTTGAATCTGTCCTTAGTCATATTTCATCATATAAGGATTTCCTGGACCACACACAGTCTTGTAAAATAAGTACTTGAATAAGTACTGTATTCATAATAAATCCTCTTAGTTGATAAAACTCTTCAATGACCTGCACATTGCGTACCAAAAAATATAAGCAACCAAATTTGCAGTAAATTAGAGTTTGAAAAGTCAATTTGCTTTTGAAATCTCCTTATATCTCTCTTGTTTAAACATTCATTAGTAAGCAGTATGCTTTTTATGTCTGGTCTAAATGCACAAATCCTCTTTGAGACAGTCATTGTCATAATAATCATACTCATTGACATCTGCCCATCATAGATGCTGTCAAAATATATTTAAATTTAATTAATTTAGCTCAAACACAAAATTTACAATCTAAATAAAAAGACATCAAAATAGAAAACAATCTGCCTCAATGGGAGTCGCTTAGTCGATTGATAAGTCACGTGATGTGAGTAAAAACAAGTAAGACTTCCGGTTAGGCTGTATACAACACACTAGTGCTTGACAACAGTAGCCCGATACACACTACAACTACACTACATTTCGTCCAATGGAAATTAACAATAAAATAAACAAAGGGGAATGACTCCTGCATCAATATTGAATAAAAACGCAAATGACGTCATGAGCACGCACAGAGCTTAACAACATCCTGCCGATAATAGTATTGATAGTTCCCATCGAATATCGCTCACAAATATTTCTTGAAATAACTTTCTTCCTTCAATCATAACTGACGTATATTTATTGTCACATTTATATATTTCATTTAAAAAAAGCATGTATTCCAGAATATTTCGAAAAGTAAAATTTTTAAGTAACATGACATTGGGGAAGCACTGATGAAGTATCTTTTGTTGTGTGTAGCAGCCTAGTGATGGCTTACTCACATCACGTGACCAAACAAGGAAGTGACTAAGCGACTCCCAATTACTTTTACTTCAACTTTTCATTGAAAAGGGAACTCAGCTGATTTTCTACAAAATAATAGCCATGGATACAGCATTGATTACATTTGACATTGGGCTAACTGAAAAATAATAATATAACAATAATTTAATAAATAAAAATTAGTTTAATTTAAAACAAATAAATAATGCATTCTATTTTTTATAACCATTTACGAATTTTATACTACTGGGACCTTAGCATGCCCCAAATTTGAAATACCTGATGTTTTTTAATGCTTTTTCTATAAGGGAATATGGGAGGTGGTGATATGAAACCTTTTTGTGTGTTCAGATGGGGAGTGGGGCAAAAATGGTTGTGAAGAACTGCTGTAAGTGGTGGGGGTTGTACAATATCTTAACAATAATTATAATCATTGGTAAAAATAACACCCCTCCTGGTTAAAAGAAAAGTTTAACTTTATTTGAATAATTTGTTTGTTTTTTTTTGCGAACCACTGTGCTAGTGTGTTAAATGTGAAGTAAATTTTGATGGGTAAAAGGAGTTCGAAATTATACTAATACACATGCTAAATTTATTAAGCATTCCTTCTTCATGAGCTGTAATCATTCTTCAACAGGAGTGAATGGTCAAGGGCAATCAAAAGATGAATAGTCAAGAGAAACCACTCCTCAACAAGACATGGTCCTATGATCTTCCATCTCATAGAAATCAATCCATTAAATGACATCTTTGAACAATAAGGTATGTGAACTTCTACTATGAAATGAATGAGCGTGAAAGTTGGGCCACCTGTGTATAGCAAATAGTAAATGTATAGGAAATGTTCAACATTAATACAGCAAAATATTTTGAAAAAAATACCTTTAGCAGCATAACAATTGGTCGACTATACTACTTAAGTGAAAACTTGCGCTTAAACAAAAAAATAGTAAATATAAAATGAGCAACAGTATTTTTTTAATTTAAGATTTTATTAAATATAATGAAACGAGCAATTGTCATTCTTACCTGTATTTATCAAATTAAAAAATTAATCAACTTTCCTAGTCATAAAAAAATATGGTTATTTAGAGCAGTGGTTCTCAACCTTTCTAATGCCGCGACCCCTTTATACAGTTCCTCATGTTGTGGCGACCCCCAACCATAAAATTGTTTTCGTTGCAACACAGTCTCAGACAGTAAAGGGTATGACTGCAAACAATTGATCCAGAATTTTGTAACTGGCATTGTAGAGAAATCATCTGTATCGCTGTCAATAAGTTCAATGAACTTCTCTTGTGTTGACTCAGGAACATCTTCAACTTTGACTGTGAATGGACTTCTGGAAAGTGCAAATGGGGTGTCAGGTAGATTTGGAAAGTACAATGAAATTTTGTCTGTAAGCATCTGCAAGTGTTCCTCCACAGAATTTATCGTTGTAATCCCTTTGTCTTATTCAATGTCATGAAACAAGATAATATGGGCAACGTATACATTTTATTTTCATCCAATTTTTTTGGCCAAAGCTTAAATTAAAATTTAAATGAGCGCATCTTTTTAGGAAAATTGAGGGATGCTGCATTTGTTCTTTGCAGTGATAAATTTAACTCATTTAAGATGTCAACCAAGTAAGCTATTTTCTGCAGTTCACTTTTATCACTAAAAAGAGCTTCGAACTGTGGTCTTGCTTTCTGATTTAAAAAGTTTTGATTTCATCACGAAACTCAAAAAGACATTTTAAAACTTCCTTTCAACAACCATCTCATTTCTGTGTGAAATAGCAGAGCTTTGTTCGACACATCAACTCATTGCACAGTGGAATGTTTAAAGTGCTCGCCTTTTAAAATTTACAGAACTTCAGACCCTTTTCATTACTTCTTTTAACTCTTATGACAGTGTCTTCATTGCTAATATTTGCCGATTAATGAATCAGTAAGTTCCGATGACTTTTTGTGACTCATTAAATATTAAACGTTGAATCCATATCGGCATGCTAGCATAGCTGGAGCACCATCTGTGCAAACACAACACCTTTCACAAGAGATCTTATGGTAGACATCCTAGCCTAGCTAGAGCACCATCTTTGCAAACAACCCAAACCTTTTCCAAGAGATAGTATGATCTTTCAGAAATAAACCGTGTCAAATACATCACGTGCAGTAGTTGTCGTTTTCAAGAAATTTGCAAAAAAGAAACTCATCTTAAAGTCATTATCATTAATATACCTCACGTTAACCAAGTAACTGTGTACTAAATATTGGAAGTGGAGCAGATTTAATTTCCTGGATTACCTGATCAAGAATATCAACAGACATGTCATCTGTTTTTCTATGGACAGTGTCGTTAGATATGGAAATTGCACTCAGTTTCATAATGAAAATTTCTGACATTTATGGTTTTTTAGCCAGACCAAATCAATAGGTTTCTAAGACCATCGGCATCAAAAATGTGTGTTTTCCAATGGTCTTAGGCGACGCGAAGGGGTCACGACCCACTGATTTAGAGGATAACCTTTTAATTATAATATCTGAAAGATTTCATGACAGTCACCATGGTCACCGTAGCCAGCTAGTATTAATATTTTTATGGTCTTGTCCCATCTATCCCTGTAACTCTGGCAATCCCTAAACTTGCTTCCACTCAGAACTTATGCTTTTATATTTCCATGCTTGGATTCCCAACTGCAGTAGATCTGAGAATGAAAGATCAGGGAAAATGCTTAATCCAACATTTATTTATGTTCATGCTCCCATCAAAGATATGGAAGTTTGGGAAAAAGAATCCTTTTATGAGACACTGGACAAGATCTACAAAGAGGCACCACGACATATTAAAATAGTGATTGACGACTTTAATACCAACTATTGGCAAGGTCTGCATAAAGAATCCAATGACAATGGCATCCGACTCATAGACTTTGCTTCAATAAAAGAGATGTCAGTTAGCAGCACCAAGTTCCCACTAAAAAAATATACATACATAAAGTTACTTGGAACTCACCAGATTGAATTACCCAAGTTTTAATCAATCGTTTTAAAGATCAGACTAGACATACTAGATGTAAGAAGCTATCAAGGAGCAGATGCAGACTCTGACCATCTACTTCTAAGGGTTAAATATAAGCAGATAATAAGCATTATTCACAATGGCCAAAATCAAAGAGAAAAGTGATTACCAAAAACTTTCCGAAAATGATGTAACAAGTAGAAGCATTACAGGAGAAAACAACATAAATGAACAGTGGGATCTGGTTAAAAAAATGCTGTGAAAACATCAGAAAATCAGAAAAAGTAGGAGGATTGCAATCAAACAGAGTAGGCTGATTTGATCATGAATGCAGACAGACTGTTGAAGAAAGGAACAAAGCCAGAGGAAAGCCATAAAAATGTGTAGGAAGAAAAAGAGGACATGGGGAAAAAGCTAAATGAAAAAGAAGACTTATCAAGGGAGGGAAACATCAGA
>CAXITT010000089.1:470983-499237 GCA_964033795.1 Lymnaea stagnalis | reverse complement strand
TCAACTCTAGAAGAAACTTCAGACGTAATTAATTCTATGAAAAACCACAAAGCCCCTGGAGAAGATCTCATCACAGCAGAACTTATAACTAAAATTTGTCAAGAAGAGAAAATTTCAACAGAATGGCAAACAGCACTAATAACCCCACTACACAAGAAAGCTTCCAAACTTCAGTGCCCTATTAAACGTTACATACAAAATACTGACAAAAGTAGTTGCCAAAAGGCTACAGCCTTTCACTGAAGAAATACTAAGTGACTTCCAATGGGGATTCAGACAAAACAGATCGACTGATGGGATGCCTATTAGAGAAATGTTACAAACATAATATCCCAGTCCATCAACTCTTTTGGCATAAGACAGCATCTAAAACCAGGTTGACATGGCTATTCTCGACTTCTCAAAGGCCTTCGACACTGTTCCACACAGCCTTCTTCTACATAAGCTCCACCACTACAGCATTATCGGCAACATTCCTAACACAACGTACCATGTAAATGTAAGTAGTGGTAGACGGCGTCTGATAAGGGAAAGCTACCGTAGACTCAGGAGTTCCACAAGGCACAGTGCTGGGCCCCCTTCTCTTTCTCTGTCACATAAACATCTCAAGTGAGGCTGTTTGCAGATGGCTGTCTTGTCTACAGATATATAACGGTTACGATGACCACAACCACCTCCACAATGCTACACAATGACCATCTCAAGAAAAAAAAACATCAACCTATATGTACTCACTAAATGAGACAATTCTCCAACAGCATCAAATAACCTAAAATGGTCACCTCATATAAACAAAATTAAAAAAAAAAAGCAAACTCCACCCTTGGTTTCATCCAAAGAAATCTGTGCCACGGCCCAACTTCCTGCAAACGAAATGAATATCTCTCACTCGTCTATCTACTACTAGATGCGATCATCTGGGACCCACACCTTAAGCAAGATGGAGCGGATCATGGGACTGGTGCCGGCCATCTCAGCAGGCACTACGTACCTCACCCCGCAGAAGCCGGGTAGACTGATCAGAGCAAAACGCTCACTTCACCACTGACAATCACAATTACACCCGAAACATTAGCAAATGCTTCAAAGTGCCTGCACAACAGTCTTTCTTCCTACGCACAATAATAGCATGGAACCACCTGGACAATGCCACTGTGAACTCGACATCTGTCGAAAGCTTCAAGGCTGCCCTGGCATCAGCTAGCAGCTGTTAGAATACCCCCAACCGTTGCACAGATGCCAGTACATGGATGCAGCAACGAACACAACCAGAACCAGAAAAGAAAATATCTTTATAAGACTGATACATAAAATAACTGAAAAAGCGTTTGCAAAAGAGGTTGAGGGAGAATATTCAAAGGAATTTCAGATTAGACTAGGCCTAAGCAAGGAGACTCACTGTCATACATGCTATTTAATCTAAAATTGGATAGTTATAAAAGTGGTTCTCAACTTTCCTAATGCTACAACTCTTCAATACTGTTCCTCATGTTGTGGTGACCTCCCTTTCACAAAATTATTGTTGTTGCTACTTCATAACTGTAGAGTATGTGTGTTTTCTGATAGTCTTAGGTAACTCCTGGGAAAGAGTCAATCGACTCCCAAATGGGTTGAGAAGCGCTGAGTTATAAGAAGCATACATATTGACATCTGAGGAAAACCCAAGACCCGCTCTCTACAATGAACCCCTTCAGTATCTTGCATATGCTGATGAATTTGTCAGCACTGTAAGGGAAAAGTAGGAAAGATATATCAAAAGCCTTAATTGAATTAAAAGACTAGATATCGAATTTCTAGTTTAAAAATTAACTCAAATAAAGCAATCAAAGTTCACCATCGTGATAATGCTTCGAGCATAAAATCACACTTTTGAAAAAGTAAATCAATTCAAATACCTAGGATCTTTATGAAATGAAAGAAATGAATTACTAACAGAAATAAAAGAAAGATATAAGCAAGTGAAACTTGGAAATTAACAAAACAGTAAATCTATTAAACTCATGGGAGAGAAAAGTTGACCTGATATTACCACTGCTCATGTTAATGAAGTAATCCAAATGTATTTAAATTATATCTTTGGTTATTTTACGAGAGTAAAAAGTTGTGCATGACTGATAAAATGATATGATTGAATTACCATCTTTTTTTATGCAAAGGGGTCATTGGTGATCCTGTGATTTTAGATATGTATCAGACTTTGAAAGTAGTATTAGAAATGAGTTTAGCATATTACAAGCTGGTGACCAAGGAAGTGAAGTTCAGTTAAACTCATAAACTGTAATTGGTGAGGGATATTATAAGTGAATTCTTCTATTCTATTAATTATTCTAAATTATGTAACTAGAGCTCAATGAAAATATTTATTTTAATTTCGCTGTATTTAACAACATAACATAAACAAGAGATGAGATTAAACATATGCTTGAATTTATTTGTATCATATTATAATTGACTTGATTTACGTAAAATAATTGAAAATGCCTATCACAGATTTAAACCAATTCGTTCTTTTAGCTTTAAGTATGGTAGCAGTTAATGATTTATCCATTTGGGAAAGATAAGGTGAGGTTATTTTACCGATAATAAATCTTAGTTGATAAAATATTTCTTTCATTTTCAGATGGAGTTTAAGAATTGAAGACAAAAACTATGAGGGAAGGGAAGACTCAAATCCTCTTCAGTTGGCGGCGAACAATTCAAGGCAAAGAGTATTAAGAAAAGTCAATATCTCACATTGCTTTAATAAATAGATGGTGCTTATTGTATGTGAGTGTGAGGCAAAGAGAAGATATTTACATGGCTGCAAAACTAATTGTATGTGAGAGAAAAAGAAGATGTTTAAAATAAAAGAAAGAAAAATATTTGAAGTTTTTAAAAATTTATTTAATTGAAAAAAAGAAAAATTAAAACATGAATGCTCTTTATTTTAGGGGGAGAAAAACAAAAATTATCCCCGCGAGACCATCTCCAAGGAGATGAAAACATGAATACTCCTGGTGATATACAGTGAGTTATCTTTACAAAAGAAATATGTTAAAAATGATGGTGACTTGTTTGGTAACTTAAGGACTTGGTGAAATCCAAGCTACCTAAAAAATGTAGGCACCTTATTCCACCAAGCCCTCCAATTACACATGTTACAGGCAAAGTGTGAAATCCAGGCATTCTATAAGATCTACTTCAATTTAAATGTTTATTTGTTTATAAAAAGTCCAGGCACTAAAGCTATAGACAATACTGCTGGATATCTCAACAGTCAATCTATAGAATGCCTGGATTTCATACTTTTCCTGTAAAATACAAATCAATCCATTATTTATGAACATTTGCTATTTGTCTAAAACCACCATAATCTTAAGATCTCGCAAAAAAATATTTACAATGAATTCACATGGATGGTGTTTAGTTTTTGTACAAAAGACATTTGTATGTTTATCACATGGGGGACTTTGAAATCATAATTCTGCATTGCCCCTGTTATTATTTTATTGCTTGTCGCCAAATAATTAAACCGTATTTGTGCACAATTGGAGTCTCATCATTTGATGACCAGCAATATCACACATCCTTAACTGATTCTAGACAACATATTTACAATGGTATATGTTCATAGTATTAAAGTACGCTCACACTACAGAATTGTTACAAGAATTCTGGCCTTTTAAACAAGATTTGTTGAACACTGAACAAAATATGATAGAACTGTTTATGTAACTTGCCAGCAGAAACTGAACTGGACCAGTGAAATGAAATGGCCCCTTTTTTATGGCAGTGAGCAGCTCATAGTCACAGAACGTTGAGAATCCATGTAACAAATTTGCAGTGTGAATACACCTTTAAAACTACACCATCTAACACCAGGTACATTTGATGACCAACACTGTATACATCCTTCACTAATACTAGACAATATAGATCTACAAAGTTTTATGCCTACAACAGACATGTTTACCCTCAAACTCTTAAAATCGTATATCATCACAAAATAATACCTTATATTTATAGTAAAAAATAAACACAGTTTATATAACGTTTACACCTCAAAACTGTACATAGTATGCCAAAATAGTAAGAGTAAACAGGCCTGCTACATATCAAATGCATGAAAAGTGAGATTCAAATTATAACATTTAAGGAAACAATTATAATTATCAATAGAAGCATCCATTAAAAAATTTAGATATTGGTTCACAAGTTCATACACACATTTATTTAACATCTTGAAGGGGTTTGCACTTAATTCAGTTAAGTAAAATCATCCATACAATAACTAACAACAATAAAATAATGGTTCAAATGTTCATGTTGTTGGCACCGCTGGTGGTCAAATGTTCATGTTGTTGGCACCGCTGGTGGTCAAATGTTCAGTAAGGAAACACAATCTGTGGTCCAATGTTAAAATTTTGGAAGTCAAGAAGTCTTAACTTAATAAAAGATAAAGACTTACCTGTTCCGGGATGTCTCTGTTAGTGTTACAGTTAAAAGAAATATTTGTGGTACCCAATCAGGGATGGATCTCAGTTGTAAGGTACCCAATCACGGATGTATCTCAGTTGTATCCATCATGGATGTATCTCTGTTATAACCAATCATGGATGTATCTCTGTTGTACCAAACATGGATGTATTATCTCAGTGTTACACAATCATGGATGTATCTCAGTTGTCCAATCATGGATGTAGTATCTCAGTGTTACACAATCAGATGAATCTCAGCTGTACCAAATCATGGATGTAGTATCTCAGTGGTATCCAGTCATGGATGTATATCAATTGTACCCCAATCATGGATGTATATCAATTGTACCACAATGATGGATGTAGTATCTCAGTGGTAGCCAGTCATGGATGTATTATGTCACACTCAGTGGTACACCATCATGAATGCATCTCAGTGGTATGGTACCAAATCATGGTAGTACCTCAGTTGTACCCAATCATGGATGTAGTTTCTCAGTGTTACACAATCATAGATGAATCTTAGGTGTACCCAATTATGGATTTAGTATCTCAGTTGTACCCAATTGTGGATGCATCTCATTTCTGATGATCAAAATTAAAATTGTGAATAATATCAAAAATATTTTACAACCAGTATCTATATTTTTTTAAGTTAATATATTATGGCATATTTTTGTCTTTATTTCTCACTCTTTCAAACTGAATATCATTTGGGAGCAATAAAAAAACCTCACTAAATCTCATGTAAAATGAAACTAACTTAAAACTGGAAATACATTTACTTAATAGATACTCAGTACCTGGGTCAATGAACCATGAAATCAAGAGAAATTGTTTCCAATCAGATCACTTCTTGGAGGAAACCATCCATCCAATGTGTTGATAGAAACAAGGAAATCATCCAATGTGTTGACAGAAACAAGGAAATCATCCAATGTGTTGACAGAAACAATCTGTAAATAGAGAAATTATAAACTTGCTTGTCTAGTTTTATATTATTCTGTATTTTTGAAAGGGTCAGATTATAGGCTAAATAGACTTAAGCCCATGGCCTCAATAATCTATTGGGCAACCAAATTTTGAAGCTTTTTTTGAGTGGCAATGTATCAAGTAATTAATCATTTAATGTTATTTCCTAATAACTACAATGAACTTAATGTTAATAAGTGAGAATAGACTACATAATCAGTAAATAACTGCTTTAAAAAAATTAAATTAGTTGTTTTAGTTATTAGTACTACAAGTAGTTAGTCTTCTTCCTCCATATTTTGAGTCTACTAATTTTTGTCTTGTACTTGTATTAGTTACTTGTGATAATTTAATGATTACTATTACCAGTGGTTTGGTAATTGGTATTATTTCTCCTTAAAATTTTCTAACGCAAATCAAACTAAACAAAATTTGCATTCGCAGTTTAAGATAAACTAAAATGGTGAAATATCATTAACACTTTCCCTAATAACATATAGTATACCCTGCCCCTAGTGACTGGGTATAGCACATTTGTAGAGTTATAATAATGGGAAAAATGGCGCTCTTTATCTGAACAGCATTTCAGTGGAATTTTTATTTAGCCATGTTGATGGAAATCCTTTTAGGGCAGCATTTTCAATGAAGAGATTCAGCAAATTTCTGATTCATATTTGCTTTGACAAGGATGGTTGATCAATCCTTTCTGGCTCGTCACATCTTTGATCCCATAAGAGATGTATGAGAAGCATTCCTGAGTAATTTGGTGAGGTATTATGTTCCTGGAGAGAACATCACAGTAGGTGGACAACTGGTTGGTTGCAGAGGTCAGTGCAGATTTATTCAATCTATGCCATGCAAGCCCGAAAAATATGGAATAAAAATAAAGAGCTGCCCATATCTCTTCAAATAAAACGTAAATGCCCTGCCAGCAAAGAGAAATATTGGAATATCCCCAGAGATTGTGATTTCTCTCACAAGGAACTTCATTGGAAGTAGCCACAATTTCAGAACAGCCTATTATTTCATTCCCCTACAACTTGCAAAACCAATGGCAGAGAAAAGACTCACCCTATAGTTGGAACAGTGAAATGGAGCAAGATGTTCCTAAACAATAATAATGTCTGCTCCTCAAAAAATCAGTGTTTTTGTTCAGACAGGAAACAACCTTGTAAAAAACCAGAGCTTGACGCAGAAAATTGTATTGCTCCAGAACACAAAACACAAATGTCCAGTTATGGAAAGTGAAACTGAATGCAAGAAACCAGAGATAACAACAAAATCAAAGGAGGCATATATGCCATGGACAAAATGGCTAAGGTGTTCTCTGTGAATACAAAAAAGTAAAAGACGGCATTTGGTTGTGTTTTTCAACATTGTTGACTTGGCATCCACTGCAACCAATCACAGACAGCCAATATTGATGTTGCACATTTCCGCAAGTAGAGGCATTAAGATATTATGAAGAAGAACATCGCCAGTGTTTTTGAAATCTTTACAAACACTTCAAACAGCTGCCCAAACCACTTCAACTCAGCAAGTTTATTAAGACATTTATATTTGCGAAGATAATTCAAAGCTGAGATGCAAAGCCCCTATTTTCCATGTGTACATGTGACTGTTCTGCTTTGAAATGGTTTGTTATGTTGAACATATGTTAATGTTATTATTATTAGTACTGGTCCCCAAATGGATTCAGAATATTTATTTTCAAAATTTAAAAATCAATTTTATTGACTACACAGACTCAAATAATAAAAAAAGAACGATCAAACAAAAATGTTCATAAGCCAGTTTAGAAGTTTTTTCCTTCAATTAAATTATGCTTGGAACTGTAGAAAATAAATTAAACCCCCATCCCCCCCCCCACCCACACTCAAAAAAAATAAATAAAAAAAATTAGTCACTTTGGCATGCTTTATACTTTAAACTTATTAACTTTATACAATTGCATCCACAATTGCGAGTATGAGAAAGGTTATTAAAAGGAGACTCAAGATATCAGCAATCACAGCCTGTCTCTTTGTGTTTTACACCCAGTTGAAAACACCTAATTGCTGTGGAAAGAATTAAAGAATAGAAATATTTTTACATAAAATTTTGTATAAAACTAAATTAAATAGCTTGATTTTAATTTAATTAATCCTAATTAACTTACACCTATCCCTATAATACATAATTTGACTTCAAACAGTACCTCCCTCCTCACACATATAGGGTAAAGGGAGGTAATTGGCTCCATGGGGTATTACGCCCTAATTGCTCAGTTCATACATTAAAATGCTTGATATTATTATTATTGAAAGAATAGAGAAGGGCATTAAGCTGTACTTGGTAGAAACTTACTAAACTATCAGAGAACTTTTCACAACCATTCTTGCTTTTCCCCTCCTATTTTCAGCTTTCTTCAAACCATTTGTAAAACTTCAGCTAAGAGGGAGCTTGTTTTTTTTTTAACTTGAAATTTTATTTCTACAGTGAAAGTTTTTTAGTTTACATACAAAAACAAGTACAACTAAACTCAGCAAGTACTTTTTTGTAGTTTTTAACTATAAGTATATGTAATGAATGAGTTAAAATACTGATATTTGTAGAGCAAATGAAGCTGGTCGTTTTTTCAAAGTAAAATGGCAGTTGGATGAATGATTTAGAGATTGTTTATAAAAAGCTATAAAATTCACTTTAATACTAAAGTTACTTTTAATATTTAGAATAGGAAGCATTTGTAAAAGAGATATGGTTCTGTAAATAATTTATTTAAGCTTTTGTACTTCAAGAAAGATGAGTGGTCTGTTTATTTAAAATCATTTTCAGTTTGAATTAAATAATATTTATTTACTTCAAAGAGAAAAACAAAAGTTCTTGAAAACATGGTCCTTAATGCCCTCCAATCCATTCCTAACAAACATATAATCATAGTACAGAAGAAAATTCATGTTTGTTTTGTATCTTGAAAATTACTGACAAAGTTATCAAAGTTATTCTTTATCAATAATTTAGGAAAAGTAATTCAGACCACAGCATCAGCTAGGAGCCGTTAGAATTTACCGCTGTTAAAATAGCAACATCATACCCCCGACCGTCGCAAAGACGCCAGTACATGGATGCAGCAACCAAACACTACCAGAACAAAAGAATTCTTTATCCTAAGGAAAGCTAATAAAATTGTTGATTTTAATAAACTTTTGATATTAAAGAGTAGTCAGTTACTCAATTAGAGGCAACTCAAAAAATTAATTTGTGTATCAAGGTGACAGCAGTTAGTTCCCATACTTTCTTAAAGAATTAGGAACAGTAACCAAGTTAATACGATCTTTCACCAAGGTAACAAGAGTTAACTTTCTTAAATAGTATAAATAAAATCATAATTAATGGGAAGCTATCGCTGTCGTCTTATAAAATCTGTTTATTTTAATGGTTACTTCCCTTTGACCGTATTTTGCAAAATCAATGAACATTTTTTTTATTTTACTAGTATTCAGTAAATTAACCTTTAATTCTGTTACGCTAAATTTAATTTTATTTGTTAACCTGTTACTTTTCTCTAAATAATTTTAAATTTTTTAATCATTTAAAATACTTTTTAATATACATTTTAATAGAAGTATATGACTTTTATACTTATAAAGAGAATTCTTCTGGGATATCCTGTACATCATTACTTCAATTTTTAAAATTTTTGTTGTAAATTTGATTTTAAAGCATGTATTATTTTTGTGTCAATAATTTATCAAGAAAATATTAAAAATAGCTTTTATTTTTTACATTTATAAACTGATATGATATTTTTGTACTGGTAACAAATATTTATACCCTATGATTGTTAAATTATTTTTAAAATTTCAAGTTAGTTTATACCTTACTAGTAAGGTCAGTTACGTAATAATTAAAAAAATAAATGTTTATACTGTAAAATGAGTGTGATCATTACTTTATAATGTATGTATTTTATATATTTTTATGAGTAATAAATAAAATGTATCTTTTTTTCCAGAAATTATTAAACACTTGAGACACATTTACAATCCCCTAACCTGAGAGACAATGAAACGAAAAGATTTTCATTGTCAAAGATGATTGTGACATCCTATTTCCAATATACAAATACTGCAACTAATGGTAGTGCTTATTGATAACTTCATTCAGGACTGCTTATTTTTTAATAAAATGTATACAATTTTGTTTCTGAGTTCTTGTGAAATCTGTGATTGAACTTGTATTTGTGATTGGACTTGTATTTGTGATTGGACTTGTATTTGTGATTGGACTTGTATTTGTATGTTTTAAATCAGGTGTTTTTATCTTAAAATTATTTTAAAAGGAGATTACCACTCCCAAAAATATTATCTTTATAGTTTAAATTAGAGTACCAGTATATAAAACTATAAATAATTGTACTCAATATAACTTTTAAAATCTAATTCAGTGTACTACAAATGAGTGTTCTGTTCATTTTAATACATAAATCAGGAATGATTTCCCTAAACTTGGTAAAGAGATGTCAACAAAAATATACCGGGTTATAAAAATTATCAAGAGCTGGAGAAGATATCTAGAGAATGGAAGAAATGGAAAGAAATAGTTAATGACCTATTTTCCACCAGCAGTTGATCAGACCAAGAAAAAGAGTACTGCTAATTCTCTTTTTAACTACCGTATCTCATAACTTGTCAAATAGCACCTAAAATTCCCATTAAATCAATTTAAAAATTATATTGATTATTTTTTGTATTAATGAACTTTTATTTATTAAAGGAGAGCTTTACTATACTTGTACTATATAACAGTATTTTTGAGAAATATAAGCTTTTTATTATGAATCTATCTCATTTGAAGGGTCCTTATTTAAATATTTATTATATCTAAAGTCAAGTTTTTCATGTTTCTACATTCTACCAAAAAAAAAAATGTCTATAACACGACTAAAACAATAATATAATAAGATTTTACGTTATCTGTGGAAATTATTAAAAAGTGGACCTAAGGGATCGCCACAGAACAACAATATAATAACTAACCTATACTGCGCTTATATTAAGTTTAATAATTTAAAAAGTTGAACTCTTTAATTTAATTAAGGGGGCATCCATTTGCTATGATAGCACTAAAAAAAAAGGGGGGGGGGGTAGGAGAATTAAATTTCTAATTATTTGTAATCAGGGTTACGGAGCTCAGGAGCAATATTTTCTTTGCCTGGAGCTCGAGCTGATAAAATTTCTCATTGATCCAAATGGAAGTACTAAATAGTCATTAGTGTTACAGTTACAGGGTTATAGTATATATGCTGTACAAATAATAAGCCTATTTAATTTATCAATCCCTTTCAATTACATCATGCCCTTCGCCCATTTATTGTCTAATGTTTCTATTACATCTTTTTCTAAATAAAATACATAATTATTATTTGGAGGCTGCTGTTGTTTTGATAACTTAGCTTAGTCAATGTAAACACGACCTAGTGACCTAGATTGATGAAATTCTTCTTAGTGTTTGTTCACATGATATGGAGGGTGCATAATCATACAGATATTAAAAAATGTGCACGCCATCAAAATATGATCAAATAGTTATTTTAAAGTTATGACAAGGCTTCATACAAAAAGTGCATCAAATGTATGAACGAAAATTTGATGAGAATTTGATGGTCTGAACTGAGCATTAGGGTATTTCATTCAGCTCATCAGTCCATTTGAACCAACTGGTCAAAGTAATACATTTTATCATTCAGTCTTCATGCCATGACAGGTTAGAGTAATTAAAAAGTCTACATTATTAGTTTTTGTGGAGTAGCACATTCAAACAGCAACAAGGTGACATTTATTTGAATTAAAAATGAAAAATAGTAGAGGTTTAAAACCATTAAGGTTAAAGTTTGAGTGATTGAAACAATGAACAGCTTGATTGAAACAATGAACAGCTTGATTGAAACAATGAACAGCTTGATTGAAACAATGAACAGCTTGATTGAAAAGTCTAAAAATTTTAGTTGTGTGTTAGCAGAAATTTATTTTATTAATAATTTAGTAAATTTGTTTACTTGGGTTGAGATATTAAGGAGTCAGCCAAGATTGTGTGTTGTACACTCAGATGAGAGTCAAAATGGTGTGGTGGACATTCAGGTGTCAGCCAATATGGTGTAGTGTACATTCAGATGTCAGCCAAGATGGTGTGGTGTACATTCAGGTGTCAATCCAAGATATGGTGTACATTCAGATTTCAGCCAAGATGGTGTGGTGTACATTCAGGTGTCAGTCACGATGGTGTGGTGTACATTCAGGTGTCAATCCAAGATATGGTGTACATTCAGATTTCAGCCAAGATGGTGTGGTGTACATTCAGACATCAGCCAAGATGGTGTGGTGTACATCCAGCATTCGGCCAAGATGGTCTTGTTTACATTCCGGTGTCAGCCAAGATGGTGTGGTGTACATTCAGACATCAGCCAAGATGGTGTGGTGTACATTGAGGTGTGAGCCAAGATATGGTGTATATTCAGCTGCCAGGCAAGATATGGTGTATATTCAGCTGTCAGCCAAGATATGGTGCACAATCAGCTGTCAGCCAAGAATCTATGATATAGATTTACTGTAAAATCTTGGATTTCACTGTCAAGTCACTTGTGTGGAATGCATTAACCTGGAAGTGAAAAAACAAAATATTAAAATAATATTATTTACTGTCCCTTTACAATGGTACTTTTATTCATTTATTTCAACTGTTTCATGTACTTCATCTACTTCACTTTAGCTGTAAGACTCATTGAAGATGTTATATGTGTTGGTTATTGTTACATGTAACAAAGACTGCAATGTCTACATCAAAGTTATGCATCTGAAAAAAAAACATTATAAAAAAAGAAGAATAGTAAATTTAAAGAAAAAAGGTACTCCTATATCATACGTGTCAAACTTAAGGCCAGTGGGCCACATCAGGCCCAGCGTACAATTATATCAGGCCTGAGAGGTTTTGACCAGCGTACAATTATACCAGGCATGAGAGAGAATTTTAGGCTCAAATATTTTTTAATGGCCCTGCGATATGAAGTGCAAATCATATTCCCTAATAATCTGCCGTGTCCAGCGATAGGCTACCTGAGAGCGTTCTCGCTTTTTCTATCAAAATAAGCGACAATAAAAGTTGTGTAGTGAGTGGATGTTAATTGTTACAGTAGCCTAGCAACATTCAGTTGCCCAATTTGGATAGGCGCATCAGAAATGAAAGTAAGGTAGAGCCCGAATTCTATATCACCCTTTCCTGTTATGGCTAACGTGGAATCAATCTCTACCTACTTTGTGGAGATAATGTGGCTGTGATCAAGGTGTCGAGTATGAGCGTTCATTAGTAATTGTTGCGACTCAATATTATTTTCATTAGTTGTTGAACGCTTTTCCCGCGCTTGACTATTATAGTTAGTGAACGCTCTTCCCGCCATTGTCTTTATGACGTATTTTTGTGCTGATTCGTGACGTATTGTCTATGCAGTGTTGTGACGTATGTTTTAGTCGTGCGGCAGTCTTGAGTGGAACCTTGGAGTGATAGGATGTTTATTATATTTACTTAGATATTAAAGTTATAGTTATTATGAAAAGGAGTTGAGTTTGTTAATTGATAGTGAGAATAGTACGACGCTTCAACGTATGAAAGAACTGACGAATGTAATCAATCCAAGAAGACGTTAGGAGTTGACATGGGGGCTTCTCATCCGGGATTGGTGAACCTCGTTATTTTCATACTTGAGGTAAAGTACAAGAACATTCTTATTATTCAACTTTAGTGAAGTTACAACCATCGTCGCATGTTCCCGTATTTCAATGTTGGAGCCCCGCTGCCACCGTGTGTCAAGTTTATGTGAGTTGCATGCGCCAGTAACTCCATCAACCACCTACGTCCTGTATTAGGCTAGTTATGTCCTAACATGCAACAGGCTAACCTCGCCTGGTCTTTATCAAGTTACCAACCTCGTGTCCAGTTACAGCAAATTAACTATGCCCTGCCCGTTATCAAGTTGCCAACGTCCTGTTCAGTTCCAGTGAAATAATTACGTCCTGCTCTGTATGAAGTTAGCAATGTCGTGTCCAGTTACAGCAAATTAACTACGCCCTGCCCGTTATCAAGTTGCCAACGTCCTGTTCAGTTCCAGTGAAATTATTACGTCCTGCCCTGTATGAAGTTACCAATGTCGTGTCCAGTTACAGCAAATTAACTACGCCCTGCCCGTTATCAAGTTGCCAACGTCCTGTTCAGTTCCAGTGAGTTAACTACGCCCCTCCACGTATCGAGTTATCTACGTTCCTTCGGTAGTGAGCTACCAACTTCGTGTTCAGTTCCAGTGAAATACCCAGCCCTGACCTTCGTCAAGTCGCCAACGTCCAGTTGAGTTCCAGTGAATTAACTACGCATTTCCCTGTATCGAGTTATCTACATCCTGTCGGTAGTGAGCTACCAACTTCGTGTCCAGTGAGCTGTGAAGTCCTGTGGCCTGTCCGGTCACTCAGTTTAACAACGCCCTGTCCTGTTTCAACGAGCCACCAACGTCCCGTCCCGCATCAAGCTTCCTATGCCCGATCCTGTTTTGGTGAGTTATCCACGAACTGTCCAGTGTCGGCGATTCGCCTACATTCTATCCAGTGAGCTGCCGATGTCCCGTGACCCGTCCCGGTCACCCACACCTCAATGACTGTTTCCCAAGATAGCCATATAGGACAATTGAAGTTTGTGAGAGAACTATTGACAGTAAAGAACCATTGACACTTAATTAAGCCCAGTGTGTGTTTTGAATAATATTTAAATTCTATAGGACTTTCCACAAACCAGGCAAGTTGGATTTTTATTGCTTTAAAAAAATTTTGGCACAAATTTTCTTATGTATTTACATTTTTTTTTACCTGGGTAGAATTTAGCTTTTTGCTAGAGTTGTTTAAACAGACTGCGATTGATCCTTAAAACTTAATTATTGTTTACTGTATGATCACCCTTAGTTTGCATTGATATGGCTGGATATGTCAGTAGGAAATGGAGTTAAGAAGAAATTAGGCATGTGGGAGTGTTACTTTGTTATACCGGAGAGAACCTAGAGGAGTATATAAGAGTTAAGTTCGAAGAACACGTACGGGAAGAGAGAGAGGATGAACTTAGAGCTAGAGAGGAAGAACTTAGAGCTAGAGAGGAAGAACGTATAGATAGACAGAGACAATTTGAACTAGATAAACTAGATGAAGAAATTAGACTGGCAAAATTAGAGGCAGAACGACGGGAAATTATTTTAAAGAGACAGGCATATTATTATAGCGACAGCGACGATGACGAGAGTCAAGGGGAAGAAATATATTATGGCATTGCCAGCATTCACTGTGAGAATCCCTATAAAAATTTTAATAGATTTTCTATTAATGTAAGTGAAAACAACTTTATTGACGATTATGTGGATAACGGTGGACATACTCATGATCCTGACCCCAGGCAAGAGCCGGCCTCGCAACCACGGTTCATGGTTAAAGATACTGAGGAACAAAATGATATTATTGCCTCTGCTGACGACTCAATTTTTTTAAAAAGGAATGACAGTGATTTGTTAATTGGTCCGTCAGTTGACGTTAAAAGGGACAACATTGACCGTGTTGACATACCCCCAGTGGCAAAGGGTACATATATAGCTTTAGATTCATTTTAAAACGAGATTGAAGTAGTTGGTGTATCCCAGGAAGTCCAATGTAAAGAAGAAAGGGGACGACAATTTAATAAGGTAGAAGTCATTGGAAATGACCTTAGGTGGACATATGTAGGGGATTGTTCCAGCGCCACAGCATGTAATGAATTGGTTGTTATGGAAACGGGCTGCCTTAGTTGTAATGATAATGAATCACCTGTAAATGTGAGCCAGGGCAATAAAAGTTGTGTAGTGAGTGGATGTTCATTGTTACAGTAGCCTAGCAACATTCAGTTGCCCATTTTGGATAGGCGCATCAGAAATGAAAGTAAGGTAGAGCCCGAATTCTATATCACCCTTTCCTGCTTTGACTAACGTGGAATCAATCTCTATCTACTTTGTGGAGATAATGTGGCTGTGATCAAGGAATATAATCTGATACGGCCCCAAGAGAATAAACATCAAGACACGTTAACTTTTTCGCTGCGGCATATTTTTATTAAAAAAATGTACATTTTTTCAAAGAGCGAAAAAGAGTGAGAGGTTGGGTTTATTAAAAAATATTTAAAATATCATTCTTTGGTTTATAAGACTAAACTTGGTATCAAATGAAATATAAATGAAAGGACTATATGTCTGTAAGCTATTTTTTCAGTTTAAATAAAATAAATTACAGAAAATAACAATTTTTTCCCCAAACCTTATGATGTACGCATACCTCATCTTCATTTCTATAACTAAAATCCTCTAAAACAACTACTATCGGAATCTTGTGATTGATCTAAATATAGGAATCTTACTATGCTACTTGGGCCTTGAGTAGTCATAGCAACAGTAGAAAAAAAAAGCAAAGAAAATCATTAAAATAGTGCTCCAAATGACAACAAATAAACCTTGGGTTCGCTTATTAACAATGAAGTACCACTCTTATGTGTAAAAGTCTTATTTTAAAAATAGCTCTTAAAAAGTTTAACCGAGAAATAGCAAAGAAACAAATATGAAATTGAAACAACGCACAGCGCGTTGGTCCATGCTTTCGAGAACGGCGGATGAACGTGGTGTGTGTTGTTCCGCATCAAAAGAGTTAAAAAGCCTGAATGCAGAGTAGAAGCAACAGAAGGTAGAAGAATTGAAGAGGAATGTTTTTCACATACTGAAGCTGCTGTGAAAGCAAGTTTTATTGTGGCGAAGGAGCTTGCAAAATCAGGCCAACCATTTACAGAAGGAGAGCTTATGAAGTGCTGCATGGTGAAAGTGTGTGACGTCTTGTGTTCAGACTAAAAGCATATTTTGCAAATGTAAGCCTTAGCAGAAATACCGTTGCTGATCGGGCTTGTGAGATGGCCACTGATGTGAACACACAGCTGATCGAAAAAGACAAAGACTTTGTTGCATTCTCACTTACTGTCAATGGAAGTAATGACATGACTGACACTGCACAGCTCGCTATCTTCATCCATGGAGTGGACTCCAGTTTCAATGTTACAGAAGAAATATTGGACATGGAATGCATGAGAAATGACAGGAAAAGAAATGTTTGACAACAAATGTCAAAGTTTAACCGACATGAACTTGCCTTGGGACAAACTTGTTGGACTTACAACAGATGGAGGGAGCACTGGCGATGTGCAGCGAAAAAAGTGGACTAGTTAGTTGGAAGGATGTGGTTAAAAATGCAGGATAAATTTACTGGTAGATTGATAGCATATCACTGCATCATACACCAAGGCTGGCTGTGTGGTAAAGTCCTCAACATGGAAGGTGTAATGAGCACTGTTACACAAACCGTCAACTTTATCAGAGCCTAAAGTTTAAATCACCGGTAATTTCAATATTTTTTTGCTGGAAATAGACTCAAGAGTTTGGCGACATGCCTTATCATACAGAGGTGCGGTGGCCAAGTCTGATAAAGTTCATAGTATATTTTTTCCAGCTGATTGATGAAATCTCTCAATTCATGGGCAGCATTGGGAAAGACTCAACAGTTTTTCGGGTTAAAAATAAAAAGTGGAAATGTGAGTGGGCATTTCTGTCTGACATAACCACTCATCTCAGTGACTTGAACCTGCAGCTCCTGGGACGGGACCACTTGATCACTGATATGCATGATGCAGTGAAGGCATTGATGGAGCTGATAGACCTGCAGTGTAATGGGACGGAAGTTTAGAGGGCTTCCAATTGTTGCATTGTATAATAAGTTAATAACTTGTTTGTTTACACCGTAATAGTACATTTTTTTAAAGATAGAAAAATAAAAAGTGGAAATGTGAGTGGGCATTTCTGTCTGACATAACCACTCATCTCAGTGACTTGAACCTGCAGCTCCTGGGACGGGACCACTTGATCACTGATATGCATGATGCAGTGAAGGCATTTCAAATTAAGCTGTGATTATGGGAGACACACATGCAACTTGTCTCACTTTTCTTGTTGCCAAGCTATAGTGTTTCCCAATGCACACTTTGCGCGGAGTTCGCACGGCACTTTAGTGACTTTGAAGCACAGAAAAGTCATTTCAAGCTGTTTCTAACCTATTTGTCAAAGATGTGGAAACTGCACCTGCAAATTTGTAGATGGAGCTGATAGACCTGCAGTGTAATGGGACGGAAGTTTAGAGGGCTTCCAATTGTTGCATTGTATAATAAGTTAATAACTTGTTTGTTTACACCGTAATAGTACATTTTTTTAAAGATAGAAAAGTCTTTGGTTGATTTTTTAATAAAAAATTTGGCTGTGTTCATGCCATGTCATCCATCCATCCTTGTGGCGCTATGGCCCATGTAGGGCTTTGGCCTGCCTCACAACTTCTTTCCGCTCAGACTTAACTATTGCTTTTCTTTTCCATGCTTGGATTACCAGCTGCTGTAGATCTTTTTCCACATCATCCACCCATTTAAGCCTAGGTCCGCATTTGAGCCGTTTTCCTCTGGGGTTTGGTAATGTACCAGCTTCACTCTTCTGTCATTTGGCATTCTCTATAAGTATCCTGCCCAGCGTAGCCTGCCCTTTTTTAATTCTGCTACTAGCGTGGGATCCTGATATAGACTGTACAATTTCTGGTTGGTACATATTCTCCGTCCATATTCATCCTTTGTCATATATTTCCCAGAGAAATGTTCTCTCCCATGTGTTTAATCGGTTTTCTGCTGTTTTTGTTAGGGTCCAAGTCATGCCCTGTCAGCTTATTATTAATGGTGATACCTAGATACTTTTATGTCTTTACTTCCTCAATACTGTGATTATTTATTGTGAGATCTGTAATTGGGTGATTCCCCTTTGGAAATGGACAACCATTTCTTTCAGTTTTGAGACACTTAACTGAAGAAAATTTTCATTGCACCAACTGATAAAGCTAGTAAGTTGTGGTATATGCTTTCCCATTCAGATATTAAGCAATGATAGTATCATCAGCAAATTTAATTATTGGAATGCTTGGTCTCTGGGTATTATTGGTATATATTGTATAGAGGACAGGGGAGAGAACGCAACCTTGTGGTACCCTGGTACATATTTCTCTAGTTAATGATATTTGGTCATTCAACTTGAAATATTGTGGGCAATTTGTTAAAAAGTTCACCTCACTTGAAAATTTGAATTTAAACCTAACGAATAAAGAGTTTAAATCATAGGGTGTGGTTGGATAGTGTTAAATGCTGATGAGAAGTCAAAGAAAAGCACCCTAGCATATTTTTTAGGGCTGTCTGGGTGATGGTAAAGTCTTTCCAATACAGTAAAACCTCCTTTTTTGCAACCCTCTCTTAACGACTTCTTCCAACATACGACCGAAAAAAAATTCACTGATGCTTTGTAATATATAAACGACCTCTCTTAAATGACTCCCTCTAAAACACGACTAGCGACCTTCAAATAATTCAATTTTACGACCTAGCACCTGAAAAGTTCAGATTCCAAACCAATGTTATCAATGTTATATTTGTACGTTTGAAGAAAACAGTTTCGTTTACGACTTTTAACAGCAGACGATGCACTAAAGCAGTTAGGAAGAAGTGAAGGGGAAATAACTCTGCACTGTTAATTTGTCTTTAAATATACTCCAAGGAGATGGCCAGTTATGGCCTGAGCAGGGGCCTTTCAGACCTTGCCGACAGTATGTCTGGTGTTCAAAGAGACATACTAAAAGAACATGCATGAGTGGGGGGATCATGCAGAAATAACAGCTTTCTTTCAATAAAAAAAACTATTCAATGATTGAATAAAAATAATTACAACAATATTAATGCGCTTATCTTATACATAAATAGTTATAACTCTAAGCATGCACCCAGCACTTACACACGTTTTTAAAAAACTACCAAACCAGCATTGATTTTTATTTTGGAATTAATGAGGAACAGGAAGATAATGACTGTATTGGTTGTGAGACAATATGAGTTTATATTGGTAGTGAGACTATATGAGTTTATATTGGTTGTGACACTATATGAGTTTATATTGTTTGTGAGACAATATGAGTTTATATTGGTTGTGAGACAATATGAGTTTATATTGGTGGTGAGACTATATGAGTTTATATTGGTTGTGAGACAATATGAGTTTATATTGGCTGTGAGACAATATGAGATTATATTGGTTGTGAGACAATATGAGTTTATATTGGTTGTGAGACAATATGAGTTTATATTGGCTGTGAGACAATATGAGTTTATATTGGTTGTGAGACTATATGAGTTTATATTGGTTGTGAGACAATATGAGTTTATATTGGCTGTGAGACAATATGAGTTTATATTGGTTGTGAGACAATATGAGTTTATATTGGTTGTGAGACAATATGAGTTTATATTGGTTGTGAGACAATATGAGTTTATATTGGTTGTGAGACAATATGAGTTTATATTGGTTGTGAGACAGAGTTTAGAGACAATATGAGTTTATATTGGTTGTGAGACAGAGTTTAATCTATAATTCTGAATGTAAGATGGTGCCTATACTTAATGGTATGTGTTTTTTTTTTACTTGTTTACTTAATTTTCTAAGTGTCGTTTTTTGAAAATGTCCTACCTCTTTTTTAAGACCCCCCACCAAATAACGCACTCGTTTCAATGGCAATTTAAAGGTCGCAAAACTGAAGTTTTACTGTAATAGTAAGATGGTATCCTCTGTATTTCTGTAGGTAATGTCTTCACGTATGTAATAATACCAATAATCATAATGTTCATATGAATTAATCTTTAGAATGCTGTTAAAATTATATTATAGTTATAGTTTTATTGTTTTTTTTTTTTTTTGTTTGATTGTAGGCACAATTTTTAAAAAACCTACTTCAATTGGTCATCCTTGTCATGGTAAAGTTTTAAGTCCAGTTTTGACATCTTCATATGAAGTTTTCAATTTCTAGCTTGGTCATCTGCATGTGATATTTTCAAAGTCCAGTTCTCACATCTTCATGTGAAGTTTACAATGTCCATCTTGGTAATCTGCATGTGAAGTTTTCAATGTTTAGTTCTGACATCTTCATGTAAAATTTTTAAAGTCCAGTTTGGTCATCTCCATGGCTTTCATTAATACATTCAACCAACCAAATTTGAGAGGAGACTCATCTGGAGGAATACAATTTTAAACATAATTTACACTTCTATTCTAAACTTAATATTTTAACCATATTTCTTGTCTAAATTTAATATTCTAACTATACTTCCAATCTATATTTAATATTCTAATCACACCTCTAGTATAAACTTATTATTCAAGTTCATTAAGTAAACATTCTGTTTTAAACATGACACGACAGATACTTAAGATGAGCTCAATCAGGGTGAATTCTTTCCCTCAAAGTTAACACTGAAAGTTATGCACTTATTTGTTCAACAGTCTGTTAGAATTTAACAGAGTGCTCCTCTGGCTTTAACAAAATCAAACAATCGCTCTTAATTAAAGTTAATATTGTCACTAAGGGAGTGAAGTTTTGTGGTATATGATGCCTGATTATTGCACTTGAGACACACATTAGATGTGTTTAAATTGCTCTGGTTTAAAAATTTTGTCTTAGAAAGAATATTTGCTGGATATGTGCTAAAAATGAATAGATACAATGTAATCAAAACACATTATTTGGATAAAGAAAAGAATCTTATCTTACCTTATCTTATCTTATAGTGTTGAAATGTAGCAAAAAAGCTGCAATGGTAAAACATCATGGGTAACTTTTATGGTCCTGAGCAGAGCTATCCAAATGGGACCCTGATGGTAAACTCCTTCACTTTGAGTGTCACTCATTGAAGAATGTGTTCTCTAATCTGTATGACAAATTAATTCTGACTTTGTCATACAAACACACTCATACATTTTTACACTGGCTATTTATTTTAATACATTTGAGATTAAAAATAAATATTGTGAATTTTCATTAACTATAAAACTAAAAATTGTGAATGTTAACAAAATTGTATTATTTTTAAAATAATAAAATATCTGCCTTATGATAATTATAGTTTATAACATCCTACAGTTGTAAATAAATTGTAATTTAATGTGATGCTTATTGGTAAGCCCTTGACCATGTGTTGTTAACCCTAAAGAGCCACAAACATGATGTTTTTATCATAGTCAGATCCCACTGTGTGGCTCATCTAGGTCTAGATGCTTTAGTCTTATAAAATCTTTGTCAGACCCCCTCCCCAAAAAAAAAGTAACGAATTATATTATCATTTAATTAAAGCTTATATTATACTCATGCACCAGACTTGTTTCCCCAGGAACTCCAAAAATAGTACAATTCCATCTCAAAATAGTACAATATTGTCTCAGAATAGTACAATACTGAACAAATTAGTACACTTGTAGCAATAAAAGGGGCACATTCTTTAACTGAGTACACATTTTATAAATATTTAAATACCTTGTGTATTGATGACGCTTGCTGAACTTTTAAGCTGCTGGAGTTCTTTTGCACTGAAAGTTTCATCCAAGTCCAAGCAGCTTCCTGATTTTCTCTCCTCTGTTGTTTTTGGGCTATTATTTTGTTCCTTGGTCTGTGCATGTTTTCAGGAACATAGAGAATATTCTCTTGCACGCAGCACTGGAGTGAGGTATGGTGAGGATCCCTTTCACTACATGGGCAAGATTCTTAAGGGCTGGGTGCTTTTGGCAAATTGTTTGCCAAATCCTGTCAACTCTTACCCCATCCTCAATGTTCCTCTGCTGATGCCTATCAAACTCTTCATAGATGGTGTCAACATCAGTCCCTCTGGGGATCAGAATGGGGAATCTGGTAAGGAAGTATTCTAACTGGTGTTGTTTAACCTCCTTTTTGGATCAAATACAGAAGCATTCTGAAGTGCAGGATCTGATAGGGAAGTCTTTTTTAGAAGGTTGTCAAGCACCATCTCAAAATATTTTTCAACACAAGAAAAAAACTCCACAACCCCCTTGTCTCTGAGACTGTACTTTTCTTTGTTTTGCAGCATGGTCTTTGCCTGAGATCCAACAATCAGGTCAGCATCCTCTTTCTGACTGCTTCTTAGCTTGCATTGGAACTGAAAGACAAAAAAAAATTTAAACTAGTACTGAAGTTATTATGATAAACCATTTAGATGATAATTTAAAACAAAAGAAATCTATTAAATTTGTCCAACTAACTACAACATAAATGCATACATTAACATAAACAATCTACACAAGCTCATCTGGTCAATACCATTAACTGCTGTTGGCAAGAGAAATCTGCTGTACAAGTCACCAATTAGGATGCAGGGGTTCTCCTTCAGCATGATGATCATGGCTTCTTCTGGCTGCAGTTGGACAAGTACCTGTAAAAATAACCATGTGTCATAAAAATACTATTAAGTACAACAGTATGGTAAGGAAATTAAAACAAAATTACTAATGTCCACTACAGACAACTTTGCACAAAATAAAATGAATCGTAAGAAAATATTGCTGGTCCAATGAAATGTGACTAAAATTATGCAGCATTCAAGACTCATGAAATATAAAAATTCATCTCACCTGATCATAAACTTTCAGTGTGTAAGACAAGAAATAGCAGTTAATTTGATTTGTTGTTGACCACAAAAAGTCATGAATGGCATCAACCTGCTTCATAGAGTAAGTTGTGCAATGTCCTTCCAACACAGCAGTTGTCTGCCCATCATGTGGTTTCTTATTTGGTTTTGAATTTGTATATTTGTCTTCATAAAAAAAGTGCATAAAGTGGTCCCAGTTTTCAAACAATCTTTTAAGGCATCTTGCAATACTAAGCCATCTGGTGCATGCATGCTTGATACTTTTCATCTGTTCTGCACCATACAGGAATTGCAGGTTTTTCAATTCACACTGTCTCTCCAAACATTTCTTGAAGAAGTAACAAACGTCAACCAGGACCTCCTCAACTGGGGGTAGACAGGAAGCCCCACTTTTTAGCTGCAAGATGCACCAGATGGAGGCAGCGTCATGCCAGATAAATGTCTTGCTCTCCTTTAATAAAACTGTATACTCCATTGTATTGGCCAGTCATCACATTGGCACTGTCACAGCCAAATGCAATGCAGTTTACCCATGAAATGCCCTGTGAATTCAGTTCATCGGCCATGATCTTAAATATATATTCTTTCCTGTGGCCGAGGATGCTTTGTACACCGGCAAAGCTAGGAGATGAGAATTTACAAGGCCACCCTATCCTTCAATGGTGACCACTGGAGAGTACTGCTTTTTGTCTGAGTCTTTCCTACCATCAGTAGCAATACTGAATGACAAGCTCGGCATCCTAATGGCTAAATTCTTCATAGTCATTGCAGACATTTCTAAAAATCATAGCTGTTTCTATATCTCTGCCAAATTTTATATCTGATATGAATAAAAGAAAATAATAAAGATATTAATGAAAATATCTGGTATGACAATAAAATAATTATTCCTATGGCACAAAACATCTTTAAAGCTGCACTCAGAAATTTGCTCTCTTTTATTTTATTAAAACATATCTTCTATGCAAGCTACTTGATTTTGGAAAAGTGATTTTGAATTTAATATTTGACAAAAAGATGTCAAGGATGTACTTTTACTCAGTGCTTATTTAAATGACTTACGGGCTTTGATTTCAAAATGTTTTTTTGCAATCGTTTTGACTCTTTTGACACTCAATAACTACAGCAAGTCGTTGAGGGGATATATTGTTTAAGGGATAGAGCTGTTTAGTGGGTTCTAAAAATATATTTCAATATTTCAAATGCGACTAACTAGATATTAAAAAATATGTCCAAATCCAACTTCCCAGTGCAGACTAGTTGGATAATTTATTTTATTTTAAAAATCTTCTCTAGTTTTCTCCGTTTTCACAATTGCTGCTTTAGTGAATTATGTGCCAGCCTTCTAGCACGCCTAAATTAGGAAAAGTAAAGTACTGTAAAGAGTAAAGTAAAAGTTAAAAGTAAAGTATAATCTTCTCTAGTTTTCTCCGTTTTCACAATTGCTGCTTTAGTGAATTATGTGCCAGCCTTCTAGCACGCCTAAATTAGGAAAAGTAAAGTACTGTAAAGAGTAAAGTAAAAGTTAAAAGTAAAGTACCGGGTAAAGCAACAATATAAAAACATGTGACATGTGGTAAGAATCCCTTCTTTATTTATTATTACTAGGCACTTTGATGAAAATTTCAAAACATTTTTAAAATTATAAAAATAATACAGCTGTATAGAGCCTGGAGAATAGATTACAAAAACACCAAGATCAATTTTCTAGCTCAAGTGGTTCAAAAGTTATGAATTTTTTAGTAGGGACCTCAAAACCACTTTTTTTACTATGGGGTTTTCCTCCACATTTGTGACCCTCATTTTGCCTTTTTTCTAACGCCTATAACTTTATTATAAAATGAGACAAAAATATAATATTTACAGGGTACATACATGGTACATAGTTAAATATGAGTACTTCTAAATAAAGCCACAAAATATAGTTAGATTTTGTTAATATTCCGCAAAAATTAAAAAGAAAATCTTTATTATTTTTCTATTTAAAAATATATAAAATATGCTGACTCGTCACTTATTTGTAATTACCGGTAATTAATTAAATATTTTAAATATTTTTTTTTAAATTTCCCAAAACTTATAATAACAATATTCTTTAGATATTAATTTCAAATCTTCTGTGGAATTGTTCACATTTATAAGTATAAACAAATAATAAAGGGAATTTTTTTTCATTTAGTTAAAATTGATGATTACACTTTTTATTTTACCATTTTCTACATATGTATATTATATATTATTCCTATATGAGTATGACAAAACAATCAAAATAAATGACATAAAAGTTTTTCATCTTGTTTTACAAATCAATATTAATTGTTAGTATCAACTTTGACTTTAGAGGTAAATAGAAAATAAAATAAGTTATAGTCATTTGTTAGAGGTAAGTACAAGCTTTTATGATTGTTTTTTAGTAATATCTAAAGTAATTTTGGATTATTGTGCCAGAAAGTGTTTTTTTTTCTTTGAGAAACTGAGGATTATATAATAATTCTCTTGTGGAATATTGTGATTAAATATAGGATACTTCAATACCAAAGAAAAGTGAATATTTAAATTTTTTTTACTTAGTTTATGCCTTAAGTAAGAATCACAATATTCATTAAAATTTTATTACATATCCTAAAATATCATTAAATATAATTATTAAAATCACTGTTATTCAATAAAACAATAATAATTATTTATGTTATAAAACATTTTTTATTTATATAAAATGATTTAATATTAGTTACATTTCCCATTTACACTCTGGATAGCCAATTTAATGAATTATTAATTACCCCATGGCCGCTATCGATAATTGGAAATAAGCACGGTGGCCATGATGACAAATTACATTGCCTAAGCCTAAAAAAATGACATCTTGGAAATTCGTTTTTGAAGCCCACCCATGGTCTACAGTCTACACTCATGAATTTTGGATATGTTGTAAATGAACCTATAAATTATGAATGCTGATTTTTTTTTATTATTGAGCACATTTTTGCAAAAAAGTTATTATTGAGTGAAGTTGACCAATTTTTAACTTCAATTTTCAAAGCTTTAAGCTTGACCAAAAAAATCAAACGAACTCTAAATATAACAGGTAAGATTTCGGCTTTAATTAATTGGCGGTAGTAAAATTATATTATCATGCTAAAAACTGATTATAAAACGTGAAACAACGATACCCTCAGTAAATTAAGAAGTAGAGGTCGCCATTATGACAACGAAAATACAATACCCGTTTTTCGGTATTTCCGGTCGATACCGAGGTCCCTAATTAATACCCTTTTTTTTTATTAGCCTTATATTATCATGCCTTACTCAAGTCTTTTCATTCCTCTTATATACAGAGCGTACAACTATATACGTTGGTTATTTTTGCTAATAAAATATTGTCTTTTTTATTTTTTAAGTGTTCTATACCTATTTTATCATACATTTGGAAGAAAAATATATAAAAATATAATATTTAAAGATTTTAAATAATAATTGATGTTTTTGAACGAGTTTGAGGTTCATGTGACAGGCGTTATCGCCATTTTGGGAAAATTTGGGCAAGACGCTAGTCGACTCAGCAGCCCAAAATTTTATATAATGAATACTACAGACGAAAATATTGATCAAATTTTATCTGAAACATCTGGGCAAGATACTTGGGAACCTGAATCTAGTGACTTTGATTCAGATTTTGATGAGAATCTGCCTTTATAGCCCATTATAGTCACTAAAACTAGAAGGTTAGTAATCGAGTGATTCGTCATTCTATATTTTTTATAGATTTTTTACTTTTATTTTATTGGTTTAAATTGTATTTTCAATCATAATTGAAGTATTTACTACTCATTTTAAAATGAATATACGCAGATAAAATCATTGTATAATTTGCAAATATTTTATTACATAAATAATTTTAGAAGATGTTATGCTTAGAAACTGTTGCTAGGGAATGTAAACAATGCAGTCGGCACTAATTATTATGATATATTTTAAGACCATGAAATTTGACATCGATGTGTGTTATAAAAAATTAATTATCTCACATTAAATTTTTGGCATAATTATTTTAGACAGTATTTGAAGTATTAAAAACTGGAAATTTAAGTAAGTATATATTTTATATTCATTGCATCCCTAATAGTTGCATCATATAGGTCTATAATATTAGTTCTTCTCTAACATTCACAGGCTAGGCTTGTATGAGGTTCCAGATGATGACCCACTGGTTCCCACTCTTAAGTTTCCCCCAGCCAGAAAGACAGGCTGACATGTGTGGGAAGAAATGTCATCATAACATGGAAACAATCTGCATCCTAAAGTCTAAGGATTTTCAAGATACGTTTCACACTGAATTTGGTTGAAACATTTGTAAGATACACCTATTCAACTACCATGGGACCTTCTAAACCATCCATCAACTGTGGTTTGTTGATATCTCAACAACATATCACTTTTACACATTTCTAGGACTACTAATGTGCATTTCAACTATGCAAGTCCTCAGTGTACAAAAATACTCGTCAACCGCAACAATGTTTCACTACTACCATGAATTGTGAGCTCATGCTGTATTCCCCAAAACAGATTTATTCAAATAAGACATTCTTCAAAGTTGATAATATTGAAACAGAAAATAAGGACAAACTGTGCAAAGTGAACTTGTCAGTCTTTATCAGAAGTAAATAAAGATAAAATCCAAAGCAATGTGATATGATGTGATGGATAATAATTTATACTATGTTCAGTGGAGAGAAAATTAGACAAGCTTCACTTATTTTAAATAATATGACAGCAACTGGGTTTTCTTTTGTTAACAAAACCAAAACTGATGGTGTATTTCTAGGCAATTATTGGGGAGAAAAACCAAATATTGTCAAATCAGATTTTGAAATCATACAATTCATTCCTGTGACCTGTGTGGTGTGACCAGTTGATAAATGAATATATCATGCTAAGTAAAGAGAACAGCACTGGACTAATCCCCTTTTCCATTTTGATGATAATGCCAGCTATAATCTCTTCAGGATTGTTCAAAAGAAAACTATTATATAGATGAACTGAAGCTACCTGACATTTTATTCTCAACTGACTTCAACGAGGAAATTATTTTAGCATTTGATGATTTACTGAAAGTGATGCAGTTCCAAGTGCTGCAAATGTAAATAACACCAAATACAATCTAAATGCAATAATTCCTGATTGCATAGAT